>KN888013.1:45200-56922 GCA_000934455.1 Apostichopus parvimensis | reverse complement strand
CTCTTTCCCATATGTATCTACCTACCATATCTTTTTCTCTTACCCTAAGTACTTACCCACCTTGTACCCTTCTTACCCTGGTTTTCCTACCCTAGGTACTTTACCCTTCTCATATCTACTTTAACCTTCTTACAGTGCAACAATCCTTCTTACATAGATCTTATTCTTTCCCATATATATATACATATATACTACCATCTCTTTCTTTTACCCTTTTAAGTACTAACCAATCTTGTACCCATCTTACCCAGGTTTTCCTACAAACTCTTCTCACAGTTACATCTATTCAAGACCTTTCCTATCCACATTTACTTCCCATTATTGTTACCTTCCTTTTACCCAGGTTCTCCTACCCTAGTACTAAAAACCCTTCTCAAAGTTACTTGTATCCCTTCCCATGTACAAATACCTCCCGATACCTGAAGTCCAAACTAGTGTCCTTCTAGTCCGACTTATCCCCATACCTGACAATGCTTTCTTCTCCTTTAGTGTATACATAAATTTGTATTTTAAATTTAGTCATTGGGAAAGAAAGGTGTCACTGTTTGCATACTGTATATAGTTGCATACTCTATATATATAGTTTTGATAATTTTAGTATGTACAAATATTGGCAAAGACTATATTAGTGGCCCTGAATCAAATAAAAGTAAAATTTCTGCCTGGTCACAAAAGGAGGACTTCCAAGTCAGTTGTTTTGGGATGGAAGAGAAATGAGAAACCTAGTAAATGTCTGTTTATTTCTGAATTGCACTCTTAGGTTTCCTCAATGGGGCCTGAAGTTATCATGAAAGTGATGGCTGCTTTTATTAGTGTATTGTCTGGCTATGTATTGCTGTTTAGATTCATGAGGAGAGATGGATAGAGAGAGAGAGAGAGCAGGTTGTAAATTGATCTTTATTGGGACCCATCCAGGGTATGAATGGTCAGTGCTATAGATAGCTAGAAACAAACAAACATACAGATGGACAGACAGGTATGTAATTAAACAGAGAGGCTACAATAGTACAGATTCTCCCTTTACTTTGCAAACTGATCTTTGGTAGATTGTGAGTTTGAATTGCATTTTGCAGATAAGCCTGGCAAGCTGCATACTTTATGCTATATGTATGAGAGATGTGTGTACATTAAACGCTGGAAACAGGGAAAAACAACATTTTCCTTACGACCAAGAATTTGGTGTCTTGTTATAAAGGTGGCTACCTCAATGGCTCTCATCTTTTTAGATTCTCCTCTATCCTCATACTCTTCTCTTTCTCTCCTCAATAATACACTCCTCATCTAATGTTGTCCTCCTCAAGGGCTCTCATCTTTTCAGATTCTCCTCTACTGTACAGCTTCCTATTATTGTCTTTCTCTCCTCAATGAAAACACTCCCCATCTAATGTTTTCCTCATCTAATGTTGTCCTCAAGGACTCTTATCAATTAAAATTCTCCTCTATCCTCATACTCTTTCTCTCCTCAATAATACACTCCTCATCTAATGTTGTTTTCCTCATCTAATGTTGTTCTCCTCAAGGGCTCTCATCTTTTCAGACTCTCCTCTAACCTCCTACTCTTGTCTTCTCTCCTCAGAAACAGCTTCCTATTTTCGTCTCTCTCTCTCTAAGGACACTCCCTTCGTGTTCTCCTGATCTACTGCCCTCGTCCATATTATAACTAGATCATGCTACATTCATCTTCTCCCATCTTGATGTGTTGTATAGTAGTTATAACAACAACAACAATTAGGCAGTTCTTTTTACGACTCTTTAATCGACCACATATGTGGAAGAAGCCCTCTTATGGAATACAACCTTCATGTCCACCATCGGGTCCCTAACAATTCAACCTTTTAACTCAAATTTGAAATCTTTTCAAGTTAGTCATTTCAGAGGGGAAAAACCCACCTTAATATGACCCGGTCAGGGATTGAACCCCAAACCTCCCGATTGCTAAGCCTCAAATTGCTTGAAATACCACCGCCTTTATCCACTCGGCCACAGCACAGGATATAACAAATCATTGATTCTTACTGCATGTATACATAAGCTGCTCTGTCCTACACTTGTAACTGGAGTGCAGTCAATATGTCTCCTTTGAGGTTTCAAGTGAACTTTAACATACCTTGCCTACTAAGATGCTATATATACACAACTTTGACCAGAAATATTCCTAAAATTCCTGTCTCTGATGACTAATATTGTTTTGAGAGAAATATAGTATTTGACTCAAGCCTGACCTTAGTGGTATATGGTTGAAGATATGTTATTGTCTACCCAGGGTTATAAATCTTATGTCAAGGTGTTTTTTTTTATTGTTTTTTTTATCCTTTTTCTGTTGCCAGAATGTAGATTGCTCTGTAGGGAATTTTCGAGGATGTGGTATTAAGTACAACACATCCATGGGTACTATATGGATAGCAATGCTGCTAGTTACTCTATCAATCCCTGATCTTTTCCCATCCCCATTCATAATCCATTCCCCTTTTCACTTTCCCTGTCATTTTTCCAACCACGTTTCCCCTTCCATCTAATCCCTTGCTCCTTCCCTGTGCTTCTTTATACACTCCCATTATACCCCCCTTTTCCCCAGTGGCATCGCCAAGGGGGGGCCTGGGCTGGCACGTGCCCTCCGCCCAAAAAATCGTGTCCCCCAGGTGCCCCCCCCCAAATGTGAGTTGTAGTGTTAAAAAAAACTCAAACAAAAGCTATTTTTACGAAAGGACGAAATGTATTATGTTCATCAGTGAAACTTCTTTCCACCGACCATCACAATAACCAGTTGTTTTCTCATTAACAAGGTCACAGAGGCCCCGGTGTGAATCGCTAGTGCTTAAACTTCACTTCTTCCCTGCATGAATTTAAATTTTCAACACTCTTCTTCATGTTGTAATCTTTCCCCAAACCCTCTTGAGATGGACGGGCTGAGGTATGCTTCCGCCCCAACTATTCAAGCGGAAAACATCTTTTAGTTCTCTCATAATGGATAATCACCAGATAGCACCAAATTGCATCTTATGACCCTTAATTATTTAAAAACATGATCAAAGCAAAAGGGTTAATTTCCATTTTTTATGTATATATACTTTCTGATCCACCTCAATTAAAAACATAAATAAAGGACAGACTAAGCCGAAAATTCTTGAACATAAAGTTACGTCAAATTGCAAAATATTGCACAAGATTGCATCTAAGGACCCTTAAGTAATAAAAAAAAATTCAAAGGACGGTATTCACAAATAAACATTGTACCCCCTAATTAAGTGCTGTGACCCCCCTGTGCCCCCCAAGATTCCAATTTCTGGTGACGCCACTGCTTTTCCCTCCCCAGAATAAATCATTTTAGCATTGTACACCCTCAGTCTCTATAGACCCTGTCCACATGTGTGTCACAAACTGAAATAGGCTTGACCTAAAATATTCTGAGACTTGTGTTACATAACATGAGCTTTACAAGCATTAGCATGCTATGTGCCCAACGATGCTACGTTTGACCCCCCGCCTCCCCCCTCCCCCTCCCCCTCCCCGTACCTTCTCTAATCAGTACCAAATTTAATAGAGAATCTTGCTCACATGCGTACTATAGTCTAATTTAAACAGCACTAGGTGCATACATGTACGCCATCATTATGGGGAAACAGGTAACACCTGCTTAACTTTGGTACATCCCTGTGTAAATATATCCTTGGCTCGATCTATAGACTCTCTGTGGGACGGCTTAGCACTGGTACACGCTTGTGCAATGCCAAGCTGCAAGAAAGAATGCTGAACACACCTTAGTTTGTATTCTTTTATTACAACCCCTAAAAAACACTCAGGTTTTCAATTTATATATGTGTGCAAGTCTCTTCACACTTGCTATTAAAAGACCAACTGCCAAATGGAATATATATTTTGCTTTACAAATTATATGCCATACCAAATTGCAAATACATACAAGGCTGAACTGATTTGTAGTTTGGCTATGCAATTCAAAGAAGTTATTTCCAAAAGGGTCTGAATTCTGATACTCAAAATATAAATTCCCACTGATGAGGGATATGTTAAGATAGGCAATTCAATATCTCAATGTGGATACTATAAAGCTAGGTTTTAGATTGGCAGTGAAAAGCTTGTTACAAATTTGAGCATTAATGGTGACCATTACTGACCTTCTAGCATACTTGCGAGCAAACCTGATGACCTTAAAAGCAACATTCATGTGTGTCATGACTTTGGATATTTCATGTAACAGCATGTCCTTTAATATTTCATGTTCAGCATGTCCTTTAATAATATAATAACTGTTATTTCAGTGTACAACACTGCTTGTATGTGGATTATAGTGCTTAGATTCTACTGTCTGCAGGGTAGACATTTTCTTGGCACTTCTCCTGGATTGGTTGCTAATGGCAATGGCGTGAGTCATGGATTGTGTCACTGTATAAGGAAGGCCTCTGATATGTAAAAAAGCAAACACACAGTTTGGAGAAATTCAGTTTGATTGCCCTGCATTGTCTAGAAAATTAGAAAGTATTGCCCACATCATGCAAGTAGCATCCAAAAGTTACGAGTAGTTTTAAAAATGATTTTACAGGAACTTGTAGTCCATCCCTCTTCCCCCTCTCTCCCTCCCCCTCTCCCTCACCCTCCCCCTCCCCCTACTTCAAATTGGTCTCCTGATAATTGTAATTCAGTGTATTAAGCAGTTAAATGTCTCAGTTAAATTTATGCTCTGTATGAGGTAATAATGACAACAATAACATGAAGCCTGACAGTGACATGCATAGAATGCCAATCTTGAGTTGGGGGCTGGGGGACGGGGGGGGGGGGGAAGCAAGGGGTTAATTGTCATTCCACTGACTGATTTAGGCAGGAGCATGAACCTTTATGGAAGGGCTTCCTGGACCATATCCCCAGCCCATGTTTGGCCTCGTCACTGAAGCTGGACTCATAACCTAACTGTGCAATGTTGATCATTATTGGTCTTGGACTAGGTTCAATTGTAACAGCTAGGTAATAATACTTCAAATACATGATAAAATGCAGAATAATTTAGGTACAGTATGGTCATGCACCTCTATGGAAGGGTGTCCTAGTCTTTCCGCCTCCTCTCCCCCTTCCCAGCCCCCCCCCCAATCCCACACTGTTGAAGTCTGACCCATATCCTGGCCAATACCATTAAGTACTTAAATAATATGAATTCCATGATGGTAACCCCCTCATGTACGTAGGTTACACACTGTACAGCAGTGTTAGTGTATTGGCTGCTGGCTTTCACTGTAAGGTTCATCCTACAGTAGCATGCACGTATGCATGGAGACGCTGATATGGACTGTTAAATGTCATTCATTATGTAGGCTTATACCTCGTCTAGTGATTAGGCACGCTGATTTATTCCATGGAGAATTCCCTGCACTTTTCAACAGTTGATAGATCTTGAGTGTGTAGATTTATCATTTTTAATGAGCTTAATATTAGAGTAAAATATCATGAAAATCATTTCGAAAACGAAAGCATCTGTTTGTGTAATTGTACAAAATTTACTACTTTACACAGGTCTTACTCTTAATACCTGTCTCTTCTCCAAACATGCACCTGTCCATCTGAATTTGCTCTCCTGACCTTCCTCTCTACTTACTGGGTGTTCCATAAGGGGCCGGGGAAGGGAGAGGGGTGCGGGGGGGGTGTGTTCTAGGTTGGTGGTCAAACATGCACCTTCATGATATTTTGCATGTATTAACAAAGAAAGGAAAAGATTTATTTTATATCTGTCAAAATAGGAGTCACTAAATGAACCCAATTAGTCTAGGTGCATCAATTGAGTAGCATACAGTTAACTACAATACTTTACTGCAACTTCAATTTTAAATTGGATAACATCTTGATGCTAATACTCAGTAATGCCGACTTATGTGAAGCATGAACTGGATGCATGTCTCAATCCTGTCCTAGCTCCCCAAGAATATAATTTCGCTGGGAATCTTCTGTTTGAAAAAAAAAATGAGAAAAATCTCGTAAACTCCATTCGTCGGCAAGAACGCATCAGTCAAAGTCATGAATAAGGTAATAGCTTTTTCAGGCATCGCTTGCCCTCAGCAAATTTCCATTCTCTGGGCACATCCAGAAAACCGAATTAATGAAATCGCAGCTTTGCGGAGATCCGGTTAGTACGCATGAGGTGGTGTCTGCATCATCGTCGTTGTCGTTGTATCAGATCCATTTTGGAGATTACGAAAATTAGATGTGCAGATATTTTGTTGTGTACAGTATAGTACCAACTTACACACATTGCATGTATGGGAGGACAATAGTCACTGATGTGTGCTCTCCGAATAAGATGTAATTTGTAAGCTGTGGATGAGGGGGGCGGGGTGGGGGGGAGGAGGAGAGTCAACAATGACTGTAATTTATATTGGACTATAGTTTTGAATGAATGCGAATATGACACATGTACTCTCCCGTAATTGTGGTCATTCTGTGATATGTTTACTCAGATTTGAAATCTGCATAATTTATACCGCATCATCAGGAAGTGAACTAGCTGTTTTCAGCTCTGTACCGTTGCATATTTCCCATCTACCTAGGGTATATTTACTGGTAACATTTGACACTCTGCCCCCCCCCCCCCCCCAAATTGATAACCCTCTTCTGGGTCAAAGTCCATCACCTCTTCCTCCCAAATTTATTCATTCGTAAAGGAATGAAGCCTAATTCTAATGAGAGATCTCCATCTTTTAGGAACCCACTTGTTCAACTGTATTTATTCCACATTAAGATCTTGTGCAATAAAAATGCTTGATCAAGTAAAATGGTCATATCATACCACATTCCGCACCATTTGCCATAATTAACAAACTTATCAATAAAGTGTTAATTAATAAATTAATAATTGTATTAGTTGAGGACATTAAAACATATCAAACTTAACTATTGTGCCTATACAGTTATCCTTGGCAATGAGCTAGGCAAGGAGCTAGGGTAACTTGTGCACGGTCTTACGAATTTGTCGAAAGTCTTAATATCAAAGATTAATATTGGCCATGTAATTCTCTTAACAGGTCTCTTTGTTGAGCACTAATAAACAATACAAACTAGTTGTTCCTGCATCCTCACCAGCTGTTAAAACAGAGAGAGGTTATATCGACAATTATTTCTGTGTGACATAGTTATCCAACAACAGTGATTATTAAATCGCTTTTATTCTTTTCATTTGAATGATTTTTTTGTTGTTTTTTGTTTATGTTTGAACAGATGTGAAGATACAGACTAGATTCTGTTTGACTAACATCTCCATAGTAACCGCCGACATGGGCAATCAGATACAGTGCAGTCCTCTCCCGGGAAGGGTCAAGTCCAAACTGGCGACAAATATGTTTAAAGTGAAGAACATTAACGAACAGGGAGAGATTATCTGGAGAGGACTGATAGAGGTGAACAGGACGGAGTTGGTCCTCCATCAGAAGAACGGGGACCCCATCCGTTGGCCCCTCAAGTCCCTCCGTCGCTATGGTTTCGACACAGGCTTGTTTTCATTTGAGAGCGGCAGAAGTTGTGCCACTGGTCCAGGTAAGCGCACATACAGTACTGTAGTAAATGTACTCAATGCAAGGTACGTACCACAGATGCAGGTAATAATCTCAATTGTTCGATGCAGGGTGCCGCATGTAAAGGTTTGAAAATAGATTGTAAGAAGTACAGTGTCACTGGTCCAAGTAAGACAAGTATAAAGAACTAATGTAAAGGTTGTCATCAGTCCAGGTTTGGGTACAATGAAGCTAAAGCAAGGTGCTTCCACTTCAGGTAAAAATGTCCTTCCATGCAAGGTGCCGACAGGCCAGGTTTGAACATAATGTAGCCTAATGCCAGTAGTTACCAGTCCAGGTAAAGAACGAAGATAACTACCCATGCAGAATTGTAATATGAATAGCTAAAGACAAGCCAACACCAGTAAGAAATTTATTAACCACCTGCTCCTAGCTTACCTGTCTCCTCACAACCTCAGCATGCGCGCTACGATGTCTAGAGTGGTCTGGTATTATTACACAGTGCGCCCTCTATGACCAGACCCCCAATCAATGACATCCCTTCTCATTCTACCACCCAAAGTGTCTAGGACGTTCGATTCGCACTTGGGTTTCATCGGTTCGAATCTTACTGTTGTAATCAAGGTGCCACTATAGTCCATGTAAAGCCCATGTAAGATTGTAGTGACCTTACTACAGTACTTAACTCCTAGGTTGATAGGAAGTACAGGTAAGAGCTGTGATAAATTTGCCAACAGTGTAGGTAAGGACATAAGGAGCCATTGCAAGGTACCACCACCAGTTAAGGTAAAAACATTGTTTATTCAAGTTGCCATACACTGGTTGAGGTAAGAAACAGGGTAAATAGCTAAAGTGAAGTTGAGGGTGTTGATTATGTTGGCATAATTGCCCTGCTTGCCTGTCTGTCACACAATTTGATACAGACATTGGAGGTAATGTAAAACAATTATGCCCCAATGGACCACAACCCTCCCCTTCCCCCCCCCCCTCCTTACTCCCTCCTTCAGTACCAACCATTACCTATGATGTGTGGAGTATGTCACGTTGGGTCTGTACTTTTGATAGATACTAAATCTTCAATATTATCTTCTCAAATTGCAGGGATATACGCTTTCAAGTGCAAGAACGCAAAACAACTTTTTGATCTGGTCAAGTTGAACACAAACGAAGGGGACACTCCTAGCACTAGCAATGCTGGACCTTCACAACAGCAGCAGCAGAATCACACACTACAGACATATCTGCCTCACAACCATTCAACGTCCATGACGCATTTAATCTCCACCAACGGAAGAATCGCCGGCCGTAACTCGTCCTCTTCGACGTCGGTTGGACCGACAAGCCCGGTGTCTCCGACCAGCAGAGCAAACGCCTCAACTCCGATAATGGAACGCAGCGAATCTCCAACTATTGAGTACATCAATTCAGCAGATATAAGGGAGACCGGTCCACCACGCACCACGGTATGATTTTATGTACAAAGGATGAAAAACCCCTAAAAAGAAGAATTTATCGTAGCAATTGTCTTCTCAATGTCTGCTAATGTATTAAAAAATCCTTTTCATCTTTGCGGATATTCCATTTTGTTTATCAATCTAAAATCGATGTACGTCACTCGTCAAGGAACCTACTGAGAGCTTTGTTTTGTTGATGCGTGACATTTTTCATAGAAAATGGACCGAAATAATTTGATGTTAAAAGTTACTGTAAGATCTTATGAAACTGATTACATCTTTTGAAATCAAAATTTGCTTGGCAGTTGGCCTTTAGTTTAAAGTATCAGATGCGTAACATTTTTCACAGAAAATTGACCGAGATAATTTGATGTTAAAAGTTACCGTAAGATCTGATTACATCTTTTGAGGTCAAAATTTGCGTGAAAGTTTAAAAGTATCAGTTCTGCTAACTGTTTTTCTGTTTCTTCTAGGTACCCACCCATTCACCGTTTAGACCTGTGGGGGCAGTCACCAATGGCACAACCACCAAGGATCCCACCAAGAAGGTGTCTCTTAATTACGTCCACCTTAAACTCGGCCAGGATGAAGACGATGCAGTGATTGAAGACGGAAGCCTTCAAGTTGCGGCCACGGACGTAGATAGAGTAGAAAATGAGTACGAGGTCGCCGATTCGGAGGAAGCAGCTGCCAGCGTTGTGGAAACTGTAGCGCCCTCAAGTCCACCAGAGCCAGTGAGCTTAATCGACGAGAACGATAACAAAACAGTATCCCAAGAACCAAATTCGAGGAAGGTTAAGACCGGTCTGCTGGTCGAGATAGGTTCCGAGGTGAACCGTCTATCCGAGCCCGGACAGGGTGAAAGTAACATATCCTATGTGAATTTAGACCGGCCTCCTCCTATGGTTCATAGCCCAAACTTGGCAAAAACCGTTGCCTACCCTCCGTCATCCCCTTCCTCTTACTACACAAACTTAGATACGAAAGGTGAATTACCCCATCGTTCCACTATACCAGACCAGAGAGGGCCCATGGGCGGCGCTAGATTCAACAACGGCAAGAGTGATTCCGAATTCAACTTTGATGCCGGCGTTAATCCACAGGGGGAAAAGTTCTTTGCAAACCTTGTCGACATGGAAGGTAAAGAACACGTCGGTCACGACCAAGGCGTTAGCAACATGATAATACAGTCTCCCCCGAAAGGAAAACTGAATTACATCCAGGTGGCGTTTGAGGATGGAACGGTCAGTTCTGCCCCTCAGCGTTCCACCAGTTCCAGTTCTGGTAGCACACCTCCCAACACCCCAAACTCACCACTGGCCGACACAGAGTCTCCCGTCAAAGGGTCCGACGTCTACGCCGTAATAGACACTAACAAGACTGTGGCTTTAGCAAATTCCCAAAGACAGATTAACGACGGCGACGTCAGTTCCAGGCGGACGAGACACGATGGACCGGTTCAGCCGAGATAGCCTGAGATATAAACTGGTATCGTTATTACCATCATTCCTGTTGTATTGCTTTCTTCCTATTGGACAAGACACGATAAACCAGGCAGTGGCTGGATGGTCCTGAAGATAACAATGTGTCTAGGTTTTTATTGTCATCATCATTATCGGATTGCAATTTAACTGTCGAGAATGGATGGGTGGAAGCCATGGTAACGGAAGATAACGTGCGTATGCAGGTATCGATCGTCATCGCAATGCCAGTTTCCTGTCCGGACGGACTTGTTTAGTTCTGGGAACTGCAGATGTCATGTGTAAATTCCTACATCAGGTATGGAAATACAGCTGTAGGTTTATGATATGTTATGATATGTTATGTGTAACAATCATGGTAATAGGATGCCACTTATCAGTACCCGACGGTCGAGACAGGAAATATCACTACAGCTATGAGTACTACAACTATTAACACAACTAAGTTACTACTATCTGCATTGCTGTTGGTTACGTTCATATGACAAGCCGGGATGGACTGGTGCCGCAAACTAAGGTGATTGCAGATAGGACGTGTAACCAGTGAAGGTACCGCTGCTATCAGATGGACTGACCGACATGATGTCATGTCGTGAGAACAGGAGAGAGTTTGTCTAATTATTGTCAACATTCGATGGCATTGCTTGTTGCCAGATGCTTCATAGACAGAGCACTGAGCAGTCAGGCTAACTACAAACAACTACAAACAAGAGTGTTTAATGATAATCAGGCTAACAACAAACAAGAGTGTTTAATGATAATCAGGCTAACAACAGTCAAGAGTGTTTAATGATAATCAGGCTAACAACAAACTAGAGTGTTTAATTATAAACAGTCCTGGTAATATCTGTACCAGAATAACGATGTGTGAATGAAACTATCAAGAATTCCGCCGTTAATATAATTTATAGTAGTACCATATGGAAGGAGAGAGCTTTTTTCCAGAAGGAAATGCTTGACTGGGCTCCAAGGTATAATATATAACATGTAATGAGTGCTGGTTGTTATCAGCATTGATGGTGATATTGGTACCACATGGTAGTTACATTCTGATCATCTGGGCAGAAAAGTAGTAACCCCACAGATATGTATTGAATTGTCATGTTTTGAAACGGAATATTGCTGTTTTGAGTATTTTTCGTTTTTTATTTCACCCTTTCAACAGTCTGGTCTGTTGCTTAAGTGATGTCTAGGAAATTGCTGAAGTGACTCAGTTGGTGGTATGGTACTCACCTTCATTTGAACTGTTGCTTTGCTGGTGACTAGACATATTGCAGGG
>KN888013.1:32692-45150 GCA_000934455.1 Apostichopus parvimensis | reverse complement strand
CATCATCATTATCGGATTGCAATTTAACTGTCGAGAATGGATAGGTCGAAGCCATGGTAACGGAAGATAACGTGCGTATGCAGGTATCGATCGTCGTCGCAATGCCAGTTTCCTGTCCGGACGGACTTGTTTAGTCCTGGGAACTGCAGATGTCATGTGTAATTCCTACATCAGGTATGGAAATATAGCTGTAGGTTTATGATATGTTATGATATGTTATGTGTAACAATCATGGTAATAGGATGCCACTTATCAGTACCCGATGGTCGAGACATGACAGATCACTACAGCTATGAGTACTACAATTAGTAACACAACTAAGTTACCACTATCTGCATTGCTGTTCGTTGCGTCCATATGAGAAGGCTGGATGGACCGGTGCCGCAAACTAAGGTGACTGCAGACTGGACGTGTAACCAGCGAAGGTAACAATGCTACAAGATGGACTGACCGACATGATGTCATGTGGTGACAAACGCAGAGAGTATGTCAAATTATTGTCACCATTCGATGGCATTGCTTGTTGCCAGATGCTTCATAGACAGCACTGAGCAGTCAGGCTAACTACAAACAACTACAAACAAGAGTGTTTAATGATAATTAGGCTAACTACAAACAAGACTGTTTAATTATAATCAGGCTAACAACAAACTAGAGTGTTTAATTATAAACAGTCCTGGTAATATCTGTACCAGAATAACGATGTGTGAATGAAACAATCAAGATTTCCGCAGTTTATATAATTTATAGTAGTACCATACAGAAGCAGAGAGCTTGTTTCCAGAATGCTTGACTGGGCTCCAAATTATAATATATAACATGTAATGAGTGCTGGTTGTTATCAGCATTGATGGTGATATTGGTACCACATGGTAGTTACATTCTGATCAACTGGGCAGAAAAGTAGTAACCCCACAGATATATATTGAATTGTCATGTTTTGAAAAGGAATATTAATTTTGAGTATTTTTCGTTTGTTATTTCACCCTTTCAACAGTCTGGTCTGTTGCTTAAGTGATGTCTAGGAAATTGCTGAAGTGACTCAGTTGGTGGTATGGTACTCACCTTCATTTGAACTGTTGCTTTGCTGGTGACTAGACAATTGCAGGGTTTACTTGTTTGATGGTACCCATTACATATGGTACTCATTATATTACTCTGCTGTTGTGTCCAAGGATTTGCAGGGTACTCTGTTGACAGTACCCATTTCAAGTATGGTAGGTATGTACACCTGGCAGTGCTGGTGGTGTATATACATCCTGTTTACATTTGTATTTTTATTATCTTAGATCTGTAGCAATCATAACAGTTCTAAGCTATGACGAACTGTCTCCTTGAATATTCCTTGCATAAACCAATCTTTTACTCTGGTTTTTTTGATTTTATAGTCTTTCATGCAAGTAATGGTAACTGTGCCATCAACTAATGGAAAAAACACACACTTACTGTCCAATGCAATACAGAGAGTTAGTATCAACTTTAAAAGAAATTTAAAATGGAGACCAGCCATCATTATTTTTATCTTTCAAGTTTTCTTCTTCTTCTTCTAACCTGTATGATCTTAATTCCCTATGGGAGCTAAGCTAAGCAGAAACTCATACAACCATGACTGTGGTTTTCAGAAGAAATTAATGTAGGAGGACTCATTTCAGAGTCAGTAATGGTCCGTTTCCTGAGGATAAATTAATGATAGTTTGTATGCAAGTACGTACTGAAGTCAACTTAAGTCCAAAGGAATTAGAGAAGAAATTGTTCAAATTTAAATGTTCCTTCATTATATTGTACATAAGAGTATACAGTCACTGCCATTTAGATTATGAAATTTATATTACGTTTACACTATTTACCACACACTTTCTAGATATAAAAAAAGGTCGTTCTCCAGCAATTATGAGCAAAAAAAAATAATCTTAAAATTGTGGCAGCAGAGTTTCGCAAAATTAATATTTAAAAATGTAATCGTTTCTATCAAATTTCAATAACTTTGCTATTTCTATTCAAAGCCGTCCTGTAGCCATGGAGACAGAGATGATATTTAGATGGTATTTAAATATCTCCCGCACATGTATCTTGGGGCAAGGCCTCTATCGAAAGGCGTTGAACTTTGCCGTCTCAAGAGACAGCCCTCTCTCGGGGGCCTCAAACTCGAAAAAGAAAACGAAAAAGAGAAAGAAAAAAATTGACAATAAAATGGCCAATGAAAATCGACTAGTTTGCATGGTGCCCTATGTAGCTTTGAGCGTTTTGTAGGGCTTAGATAATTATGCATAGCATTACGGAATGCGTTGTTGAAAGGTTTAATGTTTTCTCCTTTGCTCATCTTCTATGCAGTCCTATTCTGTTTGTGGTGTATAGGGGATTCCTTACTTTCGACGAGAAAAAGTCTACACACTTTACATATCAAATTTTATACATATCAATAATAAAAAAAAAATAAGAGACTGAACAAGAGAATTAAAATGATTGCTAAGGGTTGATGACTTCTTGGCTAATAATCTGTCATTAAAGGTTTAAGAAGTCTAAAATGCGGGTTTAATGGAATTAGGCATTTGAAATTGGTAAGCATCTTACTGTATGTTACTTCTCGATAAAATGCTACAAATAACAACAGTAAACAGTTGTCAATCATTATTACTGAATCTTAACAATTCCTTTTCTTGTCATATTGAGTCTTTGAGAGCATCTTTACTTGATCATCTGGGAATTCATTATTTGTGTATTGAAGGAATGCAACAGTGAGAGGAAGGCAGGCAGGTGGAGGGGGGGGGGGGGGGTGTGTGGTGGTTGTTGGGTGCAATACTGATGTTACTTTAAGCTCTAAAGACTTGTGTAAAATATTTATGTACTTGTAACATATTGACTCAGGCACAATTCATTGTCTCAAGGATTGTGGGCATTGTAGCACTAACAGGAGACAATGGAGAACATGTAGTTAACACTACCCACATTGCACTTTCTTCAAGGACTAATAAGAGTGCAAGGCTACCTACCTTACATGTGCACATTGTCTGGATATGAAATATCAATATGAAGCAAGAGGAGAGAGTGGTTGTGGGGAGGAGGGAGTGGTTGTGGGGAGGAGGGAGTGGTTATGGGGTGGAGGGAGTGGTTATGGGGAGGAGGGAGTGGTTATGGGGAGAAGGGAGTGGTTGTGGGAAGGAGGGAGTGGTTATGGGGAGGAGGGAGTGGTTATGGGGAGGAGTGGTTATGTGGAGGAGTGGTTATGGGGAGGAGTGGTTATGGGGAGGAGGGAGTGGTTATTGGGAGGGAGTGGTTTTGGGAAGGGAAGGGGGTGGTGTACCCCAATCAAATGAAGTACAGGACAGATGGGTATTGTGTCACTCCTTAAGTTTTCGGTGCCCCTGCAATGCAGAATTCCTGGCTGCTAGCCCAGTCTGGCTTAGAAGCACCGTTGAACAAGTACATAATGCAGAGTTGTGGCTGTCAGCTTTGATTTAAAGGTAGTAACATGTTCTTTTAATTTGTATATAATGTTTTTAAGAATAGTTTGGGGCAGGTCCCTTTTGTAGTAATTTACAATGCCTGTATCGTGTGAAATATGTTAACCTTATTTGTAAGTGTGATGTAAAAAAGAATAAAGAGTTCTGGAAAACTGTCGCAGGGTTATAGATGAATAGGAGTAAGTTATGCTCAACTGATGAGGATGTAACAGGAACACGTAACTATATATCAATACATATATATATATATATATATACATATATACACTCATGTATGAATATGTATTCACACACGCATATATGTATATTTGCATATATGTATACATGTATACATGTCTTTTATGTGTGTCATGCACCATTGATACTTTGAAGTTAACAAAACTGTATCCATAGCATTGCTGAACTTCTTGATGTGAAAATGTAATATTTGTTTTCACACCCCCGTCAACACCCACCCATCCCCCGTCAACACCCACCCATCCCCCATTATGCTCATACAAATGATATATATACCTCAAAAGGTTTAGACAGCACACCAACTACTTCCTCTGCACCCACCGTTTGCCTCTCGTTTTGACTTACATAGCCTGCCAGGAATATTCATGTATTCAACACTTTGTCAGTATGTCTTTTGCAGTTTAGATATTGATATCAAATTAGTGCTCACTTTCTCGATGGGGAAAAAGAAAAAAAAAATCGTTGATATTCTTTCCTCATGTGTGAATGATGTCGTATAGCTTTATGCAGCAAATATCATTTATTAAACTGTTTGTTATCATGACCTTCCCAAATTTACACCCTTACATGGATTTAAAAGAAAATTTAAATTGAAACAATGGTTGGTGGGGGTGGGTTGGATAAAGGGGGGGGGGCGGGAGGTAGGTATATTGTTATGTTGAAACATTGGAGGTTGTCATCACAAGTTCCTTGTGATATATATCAAAGTTTTCTTTGTCTAATGGCAAACTGAATCTTGCCGATTGAATAATTCTATCATCTTTAGGATCTCAAAGAAACCTGGGGGGCTTTCTTTGGCTCTCCATTCAAGATGGTTTAGGGTGCAGGGTTAGGTTTTTAGGGTGCAGATATAGGGAATTCTTCTATTCCTTTAGTAAGAGAAACAAGGATTACATGCAAATCTAGATATATGCTACACGTTGCAACCTTATTGTCAACCGCAGTTCTGTATGGACTCGCAGAGAGCATGTCGAGATTTGTAAGAAAATTTAGTTTGATTATTTGTGTGTGTGTGTGAAAGAGATAATAATAATAATAATTGTATATTATATAAAAAAAGATATTTCTCTTTATGAAGAATTATGTAAAGCTACTTCTCTCTACCTTGTATCTTTGTGTACAATGTATCAACCTTGAATCAATGTTTCTTCGCCTGACCTTTTGATATTCACTTTCAAAAAATCTACCTGAAAGATATGCTTAAAATGTGTCCTCTCTTTGTTTTTCCTTCCGTTTCCTCTTCACGTGTCCCAGACAAAAAGACGGTGTATATTAAAAGGAACCGCAACCCTGTTCACCCTTCCCATCAATAAACAAAGAAGATACTTAAAAACTCCTGCAATAATTCTGTCCCCATAAGTCAGCCCCCATAAGTCAGCCCCCCAAAAAAACATTTTGTTCCTACCTCCCTCCCTCTCAACTCCACTCCCTCCCCCAACAAAACTTTAGCCCTGGTTGGGTTACTGGTGCTCAGTTGAAGGTGATCCTACCCCACCCCCCCCCCCAAAAAAAAGATTATTTTACAGCTAACATCAAAGCTTTTTCCCACACTGCAACATTTTTTGAAAGCTAAATAGCATTCACGTAATGACTCAATTCTTGAAAACCATATGGAAGAGACTCAAACCCATGGTTAGATTATTAGTTCCATCACGCTAGAATTTAGGGGTATAAAGCTTGACCCACGATGGCGAAAAAGTTCCGGTACTTTTAATAAGCAATCAACTTCAGCCACTGGAAGATCCCTTTGGTTTTTACACCTCATTTAATTACTCCCACAGTCCCACTCTTAGATGATCTGATTCAATCTGAACATTTCATTTATTTTTTTTACTATCTGCCATTGCATCCGGTTCCGACCATGAAGGGGGATAATTCAGTGGGTTTTAATCACTTTTTATAACGAGACAAGTTTTAGATTTCACACACTTTTGAATCAAGACGAAAATAGCGGTTATTCCAGCAACAAATTTCAATATTCTGTTATACTATTCGGGATCATGGACTAATAGCTCGCCAAGGTTTTCTAACACCACAGTCGTCATCAAACTAAATCCTGCTCCTGCTCAAAAGGGAGAGCTACAGTATGTCAGTTAACAACAGAGTCCCATATTCGAGGAAATGCTTCCTAATTTTCCACGCCACTTCCCACCAATTATTTCGTTTCCGTTGGACGTACATTATTTTCTCGTAAGTGATTTTCATGATGTGCCCGTTTCTGGAAAGTACTGGCGAATTCTTGGTGTGTTTCCCTCGGGTGTTATGATGATTTTGCAGATAAGGTATCAGGGTTTCATGCCCCATTTGTCAACCATGTTAAATATTCCATGCTAGAGGCCATTAATATAAAGGAAACTTTTAATAACAAAAATTGAAATAATTGCAACCCTACATTTCTGCAATTTTTTTAATCCCCTTGGGTAAGACCCGTGTCTAAAATCCACCACATTGTGTCATGCAGGTATGAAAGCCAGTCTTTGTGGAGTTCATACCTGCAAAATCAAGCGCCAAATATCCTCGAAGAAATTCTGTTTCCTTACAGGATTAACTCTAATTTCAGCAAGATATTTCTAAAACAGTTTTCTGAATTTGGTTGATACTTTTGAAATAATTTGACATTCAAATCTGATCTTGTCCATCAGATGCAACCTCAAAGCCCCCCCCCCCTATTTCCACCTCTCCCCCCTCAGCAAATCAGTACAACTTCAGAGCGAGTAGAAGCATAATTCAACCATGATAAACTTTGTATAAAAGCTAGATGGCATGAGGTTTCCATCCTAGCAGGATCTTCATAAATGGGGGGGGGGGGAAGGGAGGGGGACTGAAACCAAAACAAGTGGACACGTTTAATATAAATAGATGGAGAGGCCACTTTATATGGACTATTGATCAACGAAAAGAGTAAAATCAGACAATAAAGGGGGGCGATATGAAAACACGAGATGGAAGGGTTGGTGGGGAGTAATAGCGTGTCCATAATTCGGTGTTCAGATCAGATCATGTTTAAAGATTGTGCTAGGATTGAAACATGAGGTCCTCCAAGTTTGATATATTTAACTACAAAAGCAATTATTGCAGTAGATGGGCAGTTTACCATTTTGTTTTCTTTCAATGGTCTTCACTACTACAATAACTGTTCTGGCCGTTTTATTTAAAAACAAACAGATCTTTGGTTGATACAAATCTCAACACAGAAAGTCATTCCTGAGGTGGCGAAAAGGGACAATAACAGATCACACAGAGAACACGAAAAAATACAAAAAAAAAAAAAAAAAACACAAGACTCACAAAAAACAGCAAAAAATATAGTCACAGTGTGAATGTCACCGACAGTATTTAATACCTGACATAAAGTATGTACAATATTCCCTACCATGGCAAGGACATGAATGTGAGAGCATCTCGAGGAATAATCAATAACAATATACACTTGTAATTCTTCTTCTTCTGATTAATAATGATCATTCAAACCAAAGGCAGTTCCACCCAAACACCCCCCACCCACCCAAAATTAAAACAGGTTTAAATGTCACGGTATACCTCAGCAGAGTAAACTGAAGCTGTGTATTTAGAACTTTCTTTCATATTAACAATGTTAATAGTAAGAAGTCAAGCAATGGTGCAATGTGAGACCAGACATGGTGCATTGTAAGACATGGTGCAATAAGAGACCATATATGGTGCGCTGTGCAACCATGCATGGTGCACTGTTAGACTAACAAATGTAACACCATATACGGTGCACTATATGACCACATAATAAGGTGTACTTTAAGAACACGCTATATAATGTAAAATATAAAATGTAACAGACTAAGAATCATAAATGGTGTACTGCAAGACTACATAAGGTGCACTGTGAGACCACATAAGTTGCACTGTGAGACCACATACAGTATACTATAAGACCAAAACTGACACACAATAAGACCATAAATGGTGTACAATTAGACCATATATGGTGTACTGCAAGACCACATAAGTTGCACTGTGAGACCACATACGGTATACTGTTAGACCAATTATGACCATATATGGTGCACAATTAGACCATATATGGTGCACAATAAGACCATATATGGTGCACAATAAAACCATGTGGTCCACAATAAGACCATATATGGTGCACAATAAGACCATGTATGGGTGCACAATAAGACCATGTATGGGTGCACAATAAGACCATATATGGTGCACAATAAGACCATTTATCTGTGCACAATAAGACGATGTATGGGTGCACAATAAGACCATATATGGTGCACTGTAAGACCATATATGGTGCACAATAAGACTATATATGATGAACTGTACGACCACGGTCCATGACACAAGTGCATCCGATTTTTTTGTTTCACACATGCAACATTCTGCTTCAGTACCATCTCTGTGTCTGCAGGTTCAAATGTTCCGAATGGATTTCTATCGCCGTTCATATCAATCTCAGCAAAACATTGTCTTCCCCAAGCCATATATAACAGCATATTATCCTTCCAGACTACAAATTCATTATAAATTCCTCCTTTCAAGGAAAGTTATCCAACATTTCACACTACAATAACTGCAACCGTAGTTCATAATTGCAACCGTGGTTCTTACCCGTCTCACTGTTTCTCAGAAGCTAACAAATCTTGTCAGAAAAGCCTACAGCTATTCCAGAAAGAAAAAAAAACTTTGTTTGTTTGTGATATCAGCATCGTCATGGAGATATTATCTGAATAACTGATGATTCCTGTTATCATTGGCCAGGCCTTGAGAGCTTCTGAGATTGGAGTTCAAGGCTTTCGCAGCAAATATGGAAATTTATCCAGCGATAGATTTGTGATACCCTAGAAGCACTTAATTTGTATATCGTAAAATAAGCAAAGGGAAGATGTAATTTGATCTGTTTTTGCTCTAGTCTTTCCTAAAATCATAACTGAAATTCCTAAGCATCAGGATCAAATATCGAGCTGTTGGTTTTAATGTTGACAGCTTACAGCAGAGTTTTGTACTAATATATAATAGATTCAGTTCTGTTCATGGACAATCCCTCATAATTCATGATAGTTCTTCAAATGGGTTGCCCATCTTCTTCTTCGTCAAAAGACTGAAAAAGAACAGGCCGGCATTCACAAAGAAACTTGATTTATGGTTTCAATGCGACAATATAAATGTTTCTATGAACCGTTTATAAATTCCCAAGATTCCTAGTATACAACAAGTCATCAAATTTTAATTTGATTCACTGCCAACTATTTTCTTACAATATTTTTTCATTATCACAAACTTCCTTGTAGGATTGTGTCACATCAGAGAAGAGTCTTAAATCTAATTAGTCTTACATGGTCTAATTAGTCTAAGCATCTAATTAGTCTTACATGGTCTAAGCATCTAATTAGAATTAATGGTTCATGATACGGGATCAAACTTTTGTGACATTCTCTGCGTTTTTATAACATAAAGAATCAACCATCTTCTACCATCTATTTGAAATATTCAGTAATTTTTGAAAGTCTACTGCCCACTGAATAAGAAAGTAGTCCCTCGTTAACATTTTATTCTTTGCTTTGTTACTTCATAATGACGGGTAATTTTAATTACTCGGAAAAATGTACGACTAAGTAAGTGTGAACGAAAGGCACCAAACATTTCCAAAGCTGGACACCTAATTTAGGCATAGTGTCAGAGAGGACAGCTGTAAAATTCCCCCCGGTGCAAGGCTAAATCAATATCATATGGTAGAGATTATTTTTGCAGAACAGCAGTGCATACTGTGTTAAACTACACTAAACAGTCCGGCTGTAGCCGGGCTGCAGCCCCCTCAGCATGCTACGTTTGACACAGCATCAGATGGAACCCACATTTACATGATACAATTTTATCTGCATAATGGTACCCTGGCAAATATGTGTATTACAACATCGTGACACCATAAATAAATAATTTTACATAGCATTATTTAAATCTTACATGAAGATCAACTACTTCCCTTTGGTCCTAGGTCACCACAGCAGCCCAGACAAACAATGCTTGTCTGAATCAGCATTGTTTAAAGTTTATCTTAACAAGAAGAATGTTCTTTAGGGATATTAGTACATCCAGCAAACAGGGTATCATCCTCAAACTGTAAGCATTCAGAAATTAATATTTTCTGATAACATCGCTAAAACTGTGTATCAATTTTTCTTCGTTATGCTCCTCTTCCTTCTCTTTATCTTTGTCTCTCTCCTGCCAATCGATTACAGAATTTCATGATCGTTTCTCCTCGGCTTTCATCCGATGGCAATTCCCGGAGAATTTACCATTCCGTTACACCACAAGGAGGCAGTTATTTCAAGTCGACGATGAGAAGCCTACGGATTCTTCGGACCATCGCCGATACAAAGGCGTAACGGAATCTCCTCATCGGACTGTACTTGGTCTCAACGTCCAGGACCCGCTTGAGAAAACTCTCCTTCAGACATGCCACGGAATCTATTTTCAGCTGTCATTGACAACAGAGAAAGCAAGATAGAAAGCAAAGGAAATTTTAGTCATGCAAATCCCTGTAAACGGAAAGTTGTTGAATAATTTAATAAATCAAATGATTCAGATTCTCTTTATTGCATCCCAAGCTGGGCAATTGATTGCTCACAATATAAAACATACATACAGTACATAAAATACACACAAAATATATCAGACTCTCAAATACTAAGACATAAGACTTAAAACAAAGCTGGCAAGATACGTAAAAACGCTAAAATACAAAATACAGTAAAACAGCACCAGAGATACTTGTGAAACATTGGATTGCACAATGAGCAAGATTACTGACCTAACGAGTAAAAGATTCATTATGAAGTTTAATACAACGAGGGATAAAGGAGGATTTGTAACGATTCGTAACGGCACAGGGTAGTCTCATCCGCCCACTGCGGGGTATTATTGTACTTTCCAAATTAATGTGTAGAGGGTGGCTACTGTTGTTGAGAACCCCATGCAAACAAATGACAAGGTTATACATAACTTGAGTACAGAGCTTAATATCAAGAAATGTTAACTCTGCTTCAAGAACACAAGGAAAATGAGTGGGATAGAGAAAGGGGAGGGGGCGAGGGGGGGTACACAGAGGATGACTAACCTGTTGAAGGTCTTCTTTGGTAATTCCAAGAAGCTCTGGATTAAGAGTAGTGGTATCACTCACTGCTGGAGCAGTCGTGTCATCTAACAGAGAGCTGAGAGGATCTAAACAGAAACACAAGGTTTTAGAGGTTGGTCGTGTGAAATAATTGATCTGGAGGGGAATCGCTAAGAGTAATGAAGGATCGCTATTCAGTGAATGAACCAATCACAGCTAAGCAAGAGACACACACTTACACCAACCCTGTCATTTGACACTTCACTACCAAGACAAACCAACACAATTTTACTTCTCCATGTAATAACAACAACAACAACAAAGTAAACAAGTCAGGTTATGATTATCTGCAAACTTAAAAATGCTGTTTGCTGATTCTCTTCCAACTTTCAGGACCACTACTATCTTCTGTACACATATTGGACAAAGCTGTACCCTTTGTATACTGAGAGAAGCAAAGACACCCTTTTGGCATTAATTGGAATATAATGGGAATGTCCCCTTTACTCAAACTTGTCGTCAGAATCCCATTTCAATGTGCAGTAGTAGGTTCTTCACCTACCCCCCCTCCCATTTACCATTCCTGAAATCCCCCCCCCCTTCTAAAAAGCGGTGATTAAAGTGTTACTCACCGACTAAGTCTCGAGGTGGTCGTCGGTTCACGAGGAGGGGGAAGGCGTTGTTACCGACTAACGAAGGATGACAGTGAAGGAAGTAGTATTCAAGATGGCGCCAGACTAGGAAGAGAGAACTCTCTAAACCATCTAATTTATAACTTCAGTTAAGAAAATATCATCACAAACAGACACTCCAGAGTGCTCCACAAAGGTAACATGATCACCCACCTATCAGATGACGATATTTGTTCGTCCCTCTTTCTAATTTCTTGATTGATCAAAAAAACTTTAACCAGGCCAACAAGAATTGTGTTAATTTTCATAGCATAATTAATTGATAAAGTTCTTTAAATGTACTCTGAGTTCGATGCCAAGGGTGTGGTTGGCCCTTTATTATTATTATTATTATCCAATCCTGCATTTACTTTTCATGCAAGGTTTTTTTCTTGGCCTTGGAATTCAATTAGGGAGCTGTTAGCATTAAAAGAATAGTCCAACCCAAAATTTTTATTTGATATGTTAAAGAGGAACATAATCTAAGTATTCTGGTGAAATTTGCATTCAATTCCTATGCACCGTTTTTGCGATATTTACAGTTGAAGTTGCCACTTTTCATACCAATTGTGAACTTGGAGCAAACAGGTGTGACGTCATGGTTGCACATTGAAAAATAATGTTTTGGTATTTCTTTAGAATTTATGCTTAGATTATGTTCCTTTTTAACATATCAAAAAGAAATTTTGACCAGGACTATTCTTTTAAAGAGCTTTCTGAATCTACAGGGTGCATACCAATGAAACAGACCTGTTGTACCTCTCCTTTCATTTAAGGCCTGGACCACGCCTTGCCCCTACACTGACACTCTCTTATATCTATGGTGGGCAGAGTGAGGCCTGCGAGCAATTGCTCTGCAGACCTGCCAGGCTTTCGCGATCGTATCAATGTTACCTGTGCAAACTTAAAATATTCGAAGCAGTGTTCACATCCAACCGTAAATCAAGTGAAATCATGAATTTATTTACTGACCAAAACGAAAGCAAT
>KN888013.1:10379-21429 GCA_000934455.1 Apostichopus parvimensis | reverse complement strand
TCTTCCCTGTACCCATCTCACTCTTCCCTGTACCCATCTCACTCTTCCCTGTACCTATATCACTCTTCCCTGTAACCATCTCACTCTTTCCTGTACCTATCTAGCGCATTGAGCTACTTTTGTTGGTAGTAATTATTCTCTTCTAATTAATTACTCTTCCCTGTAGCCATTCCATTCCCTTGTACCCATCACATTCCTACCTTTGCCAGTAACTCCTGCAGTAGTTCTATCGTCACCATCTGTCTCACATCATTGGGAAGTATTTCCTCTGAGCAGGAAGTAAGGAGGACCTCAACGACCTGCCTCCAAGCATCAAATGCATGACGTCTGGATTTCAGGGTGAGGCGGGCTACGTTCCTCTCGACTGCAGCCCTCAAGATGATGCCCACTTCCTACAAAAAACATCAACATTCAATAGATATACAGCATTTCATTACTAGTGTTCATTACTGGTGTTCTCTGTTCTGAAATTCAAGGTCCCAGAGGGTGGGTGAGGTGACCTAGGGGGTTATATGAGAATTACTGAATGGTGTTAGGTACGAAAGGGGAGATACATGATGGGTGTCAGAGGGTAAATGAGTACTACTGAGCAGAAGGGGTTTTGTTGGAGGTGTTGTAATGGGTTATAAGGTAGTAAAAGTACAATTCTGTTTGGTTAAGATTCTTAAAGGTTCTCAGGAACTCCTTAGAGGCACCGAGTCAAAAGGAAAAGCTGCAGCAGCTGTAAAATCCTGATCAGCTAAGGATGGATCAATATATATCAAACAATAGAGATTATCACCATAGGCCTGTAAGTACATAGTTTATGAAACCGTGAAAGCACAATAGATTATTTGCATGGCTGCATGATGCTGCACCCTGGCTGCATGATTGTGCAGCCTGACTGCATGAAGCTGCATCCTGGCTGCAGTCTGACCGCATGATGCTGCACCCTGACTGCATGATTGTGCAGCCTGACTGCATGATGCTGCACCCTGGCTGCATGATTGTGCAGCCTGACTGCATGATGCTGTACCCTGGCTGCATCCTGACTGCATGATGCTGCATCCTGACTGCAGTCTGACTGCATGATGCTGCACCCTGACTGCATGATGCTGCATCCTGACTGCATGATGCTGCATCCTGGCTGCATGATGCTGCAGCGCACTAAACATCCTACGTTAGACATGGTACCTTAAGAAGCCAACAAGCCAGTGATGACGCTAAGTACATCACACCATCAAGGCTATCGGACTAAGTTACACCACCTTCGATATCACCACAACTAATCCTTTAAAGTTACAACCGAGACACCAAACACGACAAATACTGAAATAACTTGGGAACTGACCTCTTCCAGTCGTGACCTTTGACCTAGAGCTGATGACCCTTGTAAGTTATTCAGTTCAGCGGTCAGGATTCTGTGGAGGAGTTTCAAGTTACAGAGTACGACTCCCTGCTCGTTCCTTGTTTCGCATCCGGCAATCACCTGCTCCGCCATGGCGTTGTCGATCACCTCCAGATCTAACTTCCCAGGAACATCTAAGCTTAAGTCTATCGAGTCCAAGATACTGAGGATCTTTCGTCTTATTTGGAGACCTGGCGAACAGGATACAACATGAACATCAATGCTACCCATGCATACTAAAGCTGCAGTTTGTATGGGGGGCGTTGCTTCTTGAAATTTTGATCATACGGTATTCACTAAGATATGAGATATTCCTCAATTTGACTGGTAGAATGAGGTTACAACAATTGACTGCTCCTAGTTATATAGGTTCAAGGATAAAACCACTTAATATCCTGATCCCATCCTGATATCAAAAGCTTAAGTAACCACTTATATTTTACTGATCCCCTCTGGGATCATAGCTGACCCCACTCATCTTGAACAACTGCAACCTGATCCTATCCTGGTATCAAAGTAGTTGACACCATGTACATGTGTACACAACCAATATGTCTGGGATCAAATCTAAAACAACTTACCATGAACAACTACAACCTGATCTGATCAAGCTGATACCAATTACCTTTTTGATCCTCGTCTGGTACCGAGGTTGAAATCACTTACCTTGTACAACCACATCCTGATCCTGTCCGGGATCAAAGCCAATTGCACTCTGTTCAGCCAAGGCCAAGCTATGATGCAACTGGCTAGGAGTTGACTTGTCATCTGTCGATACGAACATAGATTAAATCTTAACTACCTGTCTGGTAGCTGATAATCATGATGGACATCTTCCTAAACAATTTCAGACTTTTAACATTTATTACATCCAAAGAGATATTTAGCGACTAAAGCTTGTCACCAGCTGGAAATTCCTTGATTTATAATATAGTTTTGCAGAAAAATCTGGCAATATTTTTTGAAGTCAAACAATTTCTGACTCATACTTTTCTCAATTTCAATTTCTTTATTCCAGTATAAATTACAAAATTTATAAATAGGACACATAATAATGATACATAAAAGACGTAAAAATGTACAATCATGAAAGCATGAACAAATAAGAAATAAGATGGAGGATTAGAAGTTTGAAAGATTAAAAGGATTATAACAGAGATTCTAAGAACCTATTTTGAATATAAATGGCTGCTCTGTAGATAAATGAGTTCTTAAGAAGCATAATTCTAAAAGTTGGCAAGATAGTAGGATTTCGTAGATTGTACTTGTTGGTTCTATTGCACAGAGAGGTCAACTCGGAGTGAAGTGGGTGATCTTTAGAACTATGTATATTCTTAGCTAGTCTTATGAATTCATTTCTAGCAGCAGTGTTTACTTTACCAACCAGGCAACATAGTAACAGTAATATTTTTTTTTTTTTTTTTTTTTAGTCTTAGAGCCAGCTCACTCACCTTCTTCGATGAAATGTGATGGAGTGTTCTCCAGGAGCAACTTGATCAGCCTCTGCACATGTGAACGTTGTCTGTTAATGGCCGTCATCCTCAGCTCGACTGCCACCGCTTTCAGCAACCACGCCTGCTGATTTAGCCTCAGCCGATCTTCTCTCTCATCTGAAGATAGATAGAACAAGGTTTCCATTATGACTTTAATATGCCAGTCAACCTTTAGTGTTTTTTGTTTAGTTAGACAAGAATTAAAGTTTTGACTTAGCTTTAAAAAGCAAATTAAGAAGTACATGTTGTTGAAAGCTTGAAATCAAGACCTGCTACTATAATTAAGCTGATTTTAATGGTAGCATTATGGATAAGTAATGTCAACTGTTCGGCGAAACAGAATTCACCAAAAAAATAATCGACCCTGTGGATTGTAATTTCGCAGGTTTCATTCTTTGAAATGAAACCTTGTCTTAGTGCTTCCATTTACAGCAAGATTCTTGAAAAGCCTTTTGTGTTTTCTCTTGACTTGAAGCTAGGTAGATAAACTTACTCTCTGAATGTTTGTTGAAGGGTACGTGTCTCAGATGTCGGTAGAAGTAATCCCTGGTCCCCCTGAGGTACCTCATCGTAGGACCGGAAGTATCCCTATCGGCTGTAAGCATGTAGACCAACTCGTAAGCCAACTCGGCTAGCTGAGGAGACGTGACGATGGTCGATGGACCACGGTGATGTGACAGATCACGGCTCAGAATGCCCAGTATAGCATGCAAGCAGGTTCTCGGTGAACCCCAAATACCTATCAAATTATGAGAAGGAAATGTAAACAAAATTCATGACAGATATGAGAGAGAGAGAAAATTAAAGAGGAGAGGGGGGAAAAAAAGTATGTGGAAATATCTCACTTTTAACAGTGTTTTTTGTTGTTTTGATAACTGAATATTATGTTGCAATATAATAATAAATGCAGGTAATGAGGTTTACTAGTTAAGTTTCAAAAATTCAATTTGAAAAAGAGAAAAAGGAGTCATATCTTTGACCAATTTGGTCAGATTTTGAATCAGTTTGAAATATTCAGCCATCTGACATCAGAAGGCGCTTGGAAAGACGAATATCATTGGCACATGCATGAGTTTGCCAGTATGTGTTACAGACTGATTACAGCATATTTAAGACTCTAAGAACAAAAATGAACCCCATTCATCCACAAACACTCTACTCTCATGACACCTCAACCCCATCGTCCCGCTGGTTCCAAAATAAAGTTAGGATATAATCAACGATCGTAAAGACAGTGATCACGTGTTGAGGACACGTAGTGTATGTAATACGTGGTAAGGTCTACAGTAGACTTAACTAACCAGGATCCTGGATCTCCGTTTTGCTGACAGGTTTCCTCAGATTGTAGCCGAGGAAGAGGTGAGCTAGATTCGGTCCAGGCTGACCGAGAGAATGGATGAGCAGTTTCAGGATGGTTATACGAGCCTCGCAGATGTGCCTGCTTTGTAATTCCTCCAAACTGATTTCCCCTGAAAAAGAGAGGGAGAGTCAGAATTTCAAATGAGTTTCGGGGACCCGTTACCTGACCGGGTAATGATAACGGGTACCCGGTTCCGATTTTATTCTACCCGAATCAGGCCTTAGTTGGATTACATTCTCACATATATTTTGTTTTCCTTACCTTCATGAGATAGCTCCTCGTCGTCCGTCTCTTCTTTCTCTGATTCATCTGCATCCAAACACTCAACAAAACCGTGCAATAGTTTCTTGAACAAGCCCTGTCAAAAAATAATAATACAACAGAAATAACGTCTGGGTGTCTCTTCTCTAGCAGCTTAATTAAGATCGATGGTCAGACTTTCAAGTGTAAAGAAATGTGTGACTTTTCATAAGACAGTTTATCAATTTTATTAATTTCTCAATTTTTTAGTTGCTCTACCAAAAGTCAGAGATATTCCTAATTTGTTTTTTTTATATTTCTGACTAGTTTGTCTTCGATTGACATTGGAACCAACACTTTTGGTCTTTTAACCAAAAACAACCAAAAATGTTACAGTATAACAAGGTAACGTCGATTTTTGTATTCTAAACATTTTCCGACATGCCTTTAACAGATGTATAATACACATGCAAAACACTTCAGTATGGGGAATGTTACAGACCTTAACGAAACATAACATCCCATCCCATAACGAAACATCCCATAACAAACATTTAACAAATCTGTATCATTTTGGTGAAATCTGACCATATCTTCAAATGAAATCACATAAGTGATGGATTAAAGTTTACTGCAGAGCAAAAAACCGGAAAAGTCATTACTGTTATCATGTAAATGACTTTTTGGTTCTTTGAGTTTGTGAAGCTATCAAGGTTATCAAGTTACCATCATACACACATATATATTACAAACATATATTCCATCAAACACACATTTGTAATACAAACATATATTCCATCAAACACACATTTGTAATACAAACATATATTCCATCAAACACACATTTGTAATACAAACATATATTCCATCATACACACACATATATTACAAACATATATTAACCTTTACGATTGCACAAACTCACCTTGTCCGTTGAAAACATATTAACGATTTCGGGCTGTATATTGGATGACCTCACTACTTTGTAAAGGACTCGCAGTGCATAGAGGGCGTGCTCTGGCAGCAATGAGCCGAAGACTACGAGCCTAAACAAACAAAACAGACAGGGAGAAGGAGAGGGAAAAAAGGATGAGAAGGATGCCAAAACTTAAATGAAACTGACAAAGCGATTTCAAACTGAACAAGCAAACCAATTCATTAATGCACAGGTGAAGAACTTATGAGAAGTTTTTTGACTTGAAAATACCCGTTTACAAGACTTCACACTCTGTTGACCTTTGACCTGCACCAATATCAATAGGGTTCTTGAACTCACCACCAGATCTAAATACTATGTGTGAACTTCAACCACGGATGTGCTTTTTGAGTTTTAGCACATTTACAAGGTTTTAAGAAATTGACTTTCTGTTGGTCAATTCTCAAATGACCTTTAACCTTTACAGGAAGAATAAGATTCTTGTAATCAAGAAGGTAGATCCACATATACCTAATCTGAAGGTTCAGTCATCATATCCTTGTTGACTTAGTGTTTACAAGCTAAGGCATGACACACACACATGCACATACACACAAATAATGACCTTAAAAGAATAGTCCAGGTCAAAATTTCTCTTTGATATGTTAAAGAGGAACATAATCTAAGCGAGCAAGGTGGCAACTTCAACTGTCAATATCTCAAAATGGGTACACAGGAATTGAATTCAAATTTCACCAGAATGCTTAGATTATGTCCCTCTTTAACATATCAAAAAGAAATTTTGATCTTTACTTTTCTTATAATGAAGAGGGAGGTTGCTTGCTTGCCTAAAGGATAGGAGACAGTAAGGTTTTGTTCTGACAATTTCTTCATCAACCCTTCTACATTAACCTGAATGACAGATAACGATCAACATGGTTTAAATGTATTATTATAAACTCACTGTGTAATATTGACAAGGTGATCCGCCTTCCTGGATCGTGTGTTGATGCTCATTAATAACTGATCCAGCGGAGTGGCAAGGATCGCCGTGGCCATTCCTTGATTCCGTAAGAGATCTATGAATAGGTCCTGCTTGTCTAAAACTAGGTCTAACAGTTTCAAACAGTTGAGGGCGCTCTCTTGTAAGTACTCTTTACCGGCGAAAGGTGTATATCTGTTCAGAAGGATGGCTGCTTCATCCAAGATGGACAACAACTGAAAAGACATAAATCAATCAAACCATCAGTCAATCAGTCGTTACATAAACGTCCCTTACCCACTATACAGTTTGTTGCTTACCAAAAACATAAGAAAGTAGGTTTACTTCCTAGGTTTTCTTGCATGAAATATCTCTGTTGAAACGTTGTCAACCCCGGAGGAAGTCGAGGGGTGGGGGGGGGGAGATAACGGGGCTACAAGCACGAGTCATTTAGCAAGCCTGAAGTCAATGAGGGGGGCTTTGGGTAAATATGGTATTTCAATATATACTGAAAGAAGAAAGGGGGCACAGTGACACAATTGACCCCCTGGAGCATGACAGAGCTCCCAGCACCCGATTGTCAAACAATACACTAGTCCTTACAAATACAGAAACATTTTAAAATTTCAGTTAAACAACCGCAATCTATCAATATGAATCAATCATTCAATTGATCAATTATGCAAATATTTCTTTGGATTTAAAATTAAAGAGTGGACCATTGTAAACATCATTAAAATGTCATGAAATGGACAACAACATATGAATATGTATGAGGTGTGAAATAGCACAGGATGGGATGATGATCCAGTACATTGGAGCCCTCAGTTTGAATCTTGCATTCTCACTTAATCAGTGAATCAGATTACGAGGGAAAACCTGACCACGGTCTGAGATTGCTTGAAAGCTTTATTACAGATGAACAAAAACAATACATAGCAACAAAAGCCCTGACAAAGGATCTGGAAAAAATGTGCAAATGAAATAAGTGATAAACACTGAAATTCTCATATAAATAAAAATTGAGAAAAAAAAAACCCACCCACAAATACAAGTCACAAAGAAGGAAAAAAGGAGCAAGTAAAGAGGATATGAATAAGAAGAAAAAAATCTTTCTGTAATCACTAGCATTTTTGGAGCTAGTGGCTACACTTGTTAATTTCTAGGCTTGAAGACCGGGTAAAACCGAGTAAAATTGAAAGTTTAGCTGATACGTCACACATCACGACACAAATGAAAAAAATTTGAGGTCGGTGGGTCTGCAATAATCGATCGATTGATCGACATTGCAGTAATTGGAAATACCACCAGAGGAGAGGTTAAATTTTGCTCCTTACCAATCGTAGCAGATCTCCGTCATTTAAGAGATGAACTAACAGATGGTGGCCGGCTGGTTTATTGGCTACCGTGGTACCTCCTCCCTGCAACTCTACTGGCTGGTCGATAAAATCACTCGCCTGGGGCTGGTGGTCTCGGAGCAGTTGATAGAATACCTCGGTGACCAGACAGGCCACTTCCCACTGGAGAGAGAAAGAAAATGAGCAAACATTTTGCAGTTGATATGATCCTGATTTTTATTCCATGCTTCTGTACTAGAATCCCATCATCATATAGTGCAATCGTTATCTTTACTTTGTCTAGTATCTCTTCTAATTTAGTAAAAGTCAAGAGATTTGAGTAGCTTAGCTTGCAACTTGCTTTCTACATGTATGTGTTCCTAGGCAATGAAATACTGAGCGTCAAAATCAACATTCAGACAGGATATCCAAGTTTGATCGATTCCGATTGAATTTGGAGTATCGAGTGGTTAAAAAAAAGTGCCCACACGGTGAAAGCTTCTTTGAAAAACGGCATTGAGTGGTTCTTCCAGAACTCAAAGCTCAGTCTTAAATTTTTGAACTCACCTTGTCAGCTTTATCTTTGTAAGACCTTGCCTGGAAACAAAGAAGCACGTTGTCTCTCAGAAACTCCAGGTATGGGTCGAAACCGGGAGCTCTGTAACCGGCCCCCAATCCCGGAGGTACCGGAACCTTGGTGAGGGCACTCATCAGTCTTAGGAACCCCAAGGTCATCGGGTACTGCTCATTACGGGATTCAATTTCTTCCAGTTCCACCGGGATACCGGCCTGTGCTGCACCGTGGTGGGCCACGGTGGGGATTATCTGCAAAGTATTCAATTTAATAACGAACGAACAGTAAAACAAATGCAGTGAGATAAACCAAAACTGTGGAAGCGAGATGGAAGTTTTGCCCTGACTTGTAATGAAATAGCCAAAAGCTTCCTCAAGACCGATATATAAACTCTACCTCAATAACTCCTTCCCGTATTTCTTCCAACTCTCACAAATTCAATATTCACATATTCACATGCAATATTCACATGCAAGAAGCAGATTGAAAACTTGGAAATATCACCAACCCCCCCCCCCCTTTTCTTTTTTGGCTAACAGTCCAATAAAGGAAAGTTTGTTATTCTGGGACCCTTTTTGCATCCCAAAATATCGAGACAAAAAAATTTGGGGGGGGGGAAGCAAAGTGCTGCTTTAAGCATAAATAAAAATTCAAAGATTATATTAAATGCACTGCTAAATCTTGTTGTGATTATTAATCATAATTAGTCTCATTTATTATTTTTTAAACAATAAAATGAATATGTATGAGGTGTGAAATAGCACTGGACGACTGGAGAGTCCATTACATTGGATGTCCTCAAGGTTAATGTTGCAACTATTGTTCAAACATTTTTCAAAAGTCAGGTTATTAGAGCAGCCAGACCTTGAATTGAAGTTGCGAACAGATAAAATAATACAGATGCTTCCATACGACATAAATAGGGTCAATTATTGAAGAATATCATCAGCGATGCACACATAATAAATGTCTCACAAGAAAAGGGGCTCCACCAAAAAAAAAAATCGAAAATTAAAATTACCTTACAAACCATTTCCTGCTACGCAAGGACCTACATTTTAATGTCTTAAATTTCTCATTTTGTATCTGTGATGACAATTTGACAGGGAATGTGGGAACTAGCAAGAAAGCAGTATGGATGAGATTCTCAAAGTAAGAATCGATGTCATAGTTACTAACATGCTATCCCAAAGAACTATAATACTTCAAATACCAGTTAAGGTTCCTGGGAGATCTAACATAAGCATTGTATAGTTCATCAGTACAGAGTGAATGGACTATACCCAAAATTGTGTTCACTCTCTCAATTAATAATAATAAATATTAGGCAGCTGATTAAACAATGCTTAAGCGACCACCAATTTGGAGGAAGGGCTTATAGATTACAACTTTCACATCAGGTGGCTTCCGATTTAAAAGTTTTACTCAAATTTGGAATCTTTTCAAGTTAGGATGTCATTTCAGATGGGAAAACCGTAGATTGCGCTTGGATGGATGGAGCACCCACCTTACTCTGACCCTGCTGGGTATCGAACCCCAAACCCTCCCGATTGCTAAGCCTCATTGCTTCAACTGCCACCCCCTTTATCCAATCGGCCACGGCACCGCATTCAGATCAAAGAGAGAAGATAAAACCGACGAGGTTTTGAAGTAACAGAGACAAAATACGATGATTAGAGGGTCGGACCGACTGTGTTTCTTTCTTACAGATTTTCTATGTAACTTTTCTGACCTGAGACCTGACCTTCACAATTTGCCACCCAAATGCCATCTCCAAAATCGTGACGTACCTGAGATGTTTCCAAGGCCTGCCAGAGGGACATCACAACCTCTGGAGATTTTGCAAAGACGGCCAGAGTCTTGAGGCACTCTGCTTTGAGCTGTAAAGGTACACTGCATGTCAGCAGGCCAAACAACAGAATTGTCGGCAACCAGGACTGGTTCTCATACAACTGGATCCGTGCTTCTTCGCTCTGTGGGAAACGAAATGTGATATGTCTCTTTAGTCATAGCAGTTTCCTTTTTTCACTTTTTATGAAGTCCACCTCCCTCTCTCCACTCCTCTCTCCCCCCCTCCGTCTACCCCTACCCTAACAGAAGCTACCTGATAACAAAGGGGACCAAAACCATCAACAAGAACGAGAAAAGAGAAAAGTTCTGAATGAGTAGTTTAGACCAATGTAATGGTTAAGTAAAACCAACCCCCCCCCCCACCCCCCACCTAAAAAAGACAAAAAACAAAACAAATGAGTGATAACCAAAGTTCTGAATAAGTAGTTTAAACCAATATAACGTTGAGAAAAACCAACCCCCCTCCCCCACCCCCAGAAAAAAAAACAAGCAAAGAGAGATAACCAAAGTTCTGAATGAGTAGTTTAAACCAATATAATGGTTAAGAAAAACCAAACCCTCCCCCACCCCCCCCAAAAAAAAACAACAAGAAAAGAGATAAAAACCAATTCTAAATTAGTAGTTTAGACCAATATAATGAAAGCAAAAGCATTTTGTCCTCAATTAGAGAACTCTTAGACCTGTCAAAACTTCAGTTTTTAAAAATTTCTCTTCAATTTTGATATTCAATGACTCACTCAGGATTTCTGTAAGATTTTTTTTATTTAATTTTTTTTTGGGGGGAAATTATGCTTATTGGTACTATCAAAATGATTGAAATATCTTCTATCTCCAAAGTAATGCTAACATACAAATGCAAGCAAATCTAATGAACTCCAGTGGCGTAGGAAGGTACTTTTGAGTGGGGGGG
>KN888012.1:40898-52570 GCA_000934455.1 Apostichopus parvimensis | reverse complement strand
ACTGGAAGCTTCTAATACAACAAGAATCCTTGTATGGGTAAAGAGTCAGGGGCTTTCACCTCAGTGATAAATTATTAAAGGTTTAGAAGTCAACATTGTAACATTTTTCAAGACATTTTAAATATCTTGAAAGATACAATTGTCATACTTACATGTAGGACAAGTGCAATTTACAATAATGGAGAAATGACCAGGAAATTATAACATAAAATTAAAAAATTAAATAGCTGGGTCAACTTCCAATCTTTTGTCACAGAAATACCTCTGATGTAAATCAATGACATTGTTGTTGTTAGTTATATAATACAATAAACTGTCATGATATTGGAGATTGGGAATCATCAAAGTCTGCATTGAGCTCGCACATGTCAACCTGTACCTTGCATTATTCCCATAGGGGTAGGAGGCGGGGGGCAACCAAAAATTTTTATTAAAATTTGGGCAATATGCTGAGAATTTTTCGGGCACCTACTGAAAGAAGAATAATTTGCAATGTGTTTTTAATGGCTAAACTGATATAATTATTATATATCATGATTATTGTAAAGACTTCCCCAATAATTATAACCAATATGGAAGTGTAATAACACGGCAAATGATTGTATGTTATTGGCATGCGATGTAATAACCGATGCATGCCTATATGATATGCATATTTTTTCGGCAAGTCGTTACAGCCCCCCAAATCAAATTGGGCTCCTACGCCTATGATTATTCTACAAGTGTTACTGTCTACCCTAGCTATGTAAAGTATTAGTCATTTAAAATAGAAGATTAGTAATGATGGTTTCTTGTTCATGTTTTTCAGACAGATGTACTGGTGGTCAGCTGTGATTTAATTACAGACATTGAGCTGCATCTCCTGGCCGATGTACATCGTGTTCATGACAGTACCATAACAGCTCTAATGTTATCACCGTCAGAACAGACTCCCGAGAGTGTCGCTGTCCCGGGTCCCAAGTCAAAGAGAAAACAGGGTAATTTAATAGGCAATAATCAATCAGTCTTTTGATGATGATGGCAGGAAGTATTTGTTTTGTCTCATTTCACAACCAGTTGCAAGGCGATTTTTCAGTCCAGTAAGTAAAATACCCAGACATAGCTCTCTATAGTATATATTTAAGTTTTGCATATGTCTTCCAATGTTATTGTAGACCATGTCAAAAGTACTTGGCTTTGATTTACACCAATTAAATAGCAAAGGACAAACAAAAACAAAGGTTAGCTCTATTTCACAGTCATCGAGAACAGAGAAAGCACAGCAATCAAAAACAAAAGGAAAAGAGAAACAGTAATAGAAAACAAAGGGAAAGGAAAAATATAGCAATAAAGAAAGAAGGCTAGTAGATCTAATAATCAGAGGGATGGATTCTCCTAATCTTAGTGGCTAGTACCTTAGAGTAGATCTAATAATCAGAGGGATGGATTCTCCTAATCCTAGTAGCTAGTACCTTAGAGCAGATCTTATAATCAGAGGGATGGATTATCCTAATCCTAGTGGCTAGTACCTTAGAGCAGATCTTATAATCAGAGGGATGGATTATCCTAATCCTAGTGGCTAGTACCTTAGAGCAGATCTTATAATCAGAGGGATGGATTATCCTAATCCTAGTGGCTAGTACCTTAGAGCAGATCTTATAATCAGAGGGACGGATTCTTCTAATCCTAGTAGCTAGTACCTTAAAGCAGATCTTATAATCAGAGGGATGGATTATCCTAATCCTAGTGGCTTGTACTTTTCTAGTTTTTTTGCTGCCTTTTGTACGGGGGGCCATGATAATTTATTTTTTTTTCGACTTTTTAATTAGTTTAAATTTCGTTCTTCTGCGATAAAATTGTGTTTTATTGTACTTTAAAAAAAAGTCAGAAATACAAAAAAAAGGTCAGAAACACGAGAAAAAAAAGGTCAAAAAAACAAGAAAGAAAGTCAGAAAAACTGGAAAAAAGTCGTAAAATCAAGAAAAAAATGTTATCATGGCTCTATTGAGCTGCCATACTTTTGCCAAGTACGAACTGATTTTTAAGTCAGCTGCTGCCATTAGCAAATGAATAGACAGTACAGTACTTGCCGCCATTTCAAGAGAGAATGAACCTGCACAGAATCTTGCAAGTATCTCCTTGATCAGATGTAAAACAAGGTAAAAAAGAAAACACAGCAATCAAAAACAAAAGGCAGAGAAAAAAACAGCAAGAGAAAACCAAAGAAAATAGAAAACAAAGCATTTAAAGCAAAACAGAAGAGAAACCATAGCAATCAGAAACAAGAGACAAAGGAAAACACAGAAATCATAAAACAAAGAAATAATGCAATCAAACAAAAGAAAAGAAAAACAACAAAATTAATTCCAAATGAAAGAGATAATACAGCAATCAAATACAGAAAAAGAAAGAAAAACAGCAATCAAATTCCTCTCAAATATTTTATCGTTCAATGTATTTTTATTTTTTCACCTACATCAAATTGATGTTGTGGCCAGAGAAACAACATATTACTGTGAAAGTTTTCACTCTTTAATGTCTCCTGTTTCCGTTCTCTTCTCGTCTAGAACAAAAGGACATTGTGGCTTTGTCTGAGGAGAGTAATCGTCTTTTAATGCTCACTGCAGAGGCTGATGTGGAGGATGATTTAAGTATAGATACATCTTTATTGAAAAGGTAAGTTTAAGTCAGTGAGTCAATTAGTTAGTCAGTCAGTCAGATAGCCAGTCAGTCAGTTAATCAGATAGTCAGTCAGTTAATCAGTTAACCAGTGAGTCAGTCACTCAGTCAGACAGTTAGCCAGTCAGATAGTCAGTCAGTTAATCAAATAGCCCTGGTGAGTCAGTCAGTCAGTAAGTAAGTCTGTCAGATAGCCAGTCAGTTAGACAGTGAGTCAGTCAGTCAGTCAGTCAGTTAATCAAATAGCCCTGGTGAGTCAGTCAGTAAGTAAGTCTGTCAGATAGCCAGTCACTCAGTCAGTCAGTTAGCCAGTGAGTCAGTCAGTCAGTCAGTCAGTTAATCAAATAGCCCTGGTGAGTCAGTCAGTCAGTAAGTAAGTCTGTCAGATAGCCAGTCAGTCAGTTAGCAAGTGAGTCAGTCAGATAGTCAGTCAGTTAATCAAATAGCCGTGGTCAGTCAGTAAGTAAGTCTGTCAGATAGCCAGTCAGTCAGTTAGCCAGTGAGTCAGTCAGATAGTCAGTCAGATAATCAAATAGCCCTGGTGAGTCAGTCAGTAAGTAAGTAAGCTTTGATTTAATTCTTGAGTAAGTATTGTTAACCTGTGAGACTTAAAATTTCTTTTGCAAATTTAATTACTTCAGGAGTTTTGTTTGAAGGTTAAGAAATGTAAAATAATGGTGGAGAAACTTCAGAACAAACTAGAATTGAAAACATTTGAAAAGTCACATTGTGTTGATATTGTTAATAGACAAAATAGTCATTGTAAGTGTTTTTAGGAACAATACTTTCAAGCCGCTTGTTGTAATTGCCACTGAGAATGTGTCAGCGAGTGAGTCAGCGAGTGAGTCAGTCAAGTGAGTGAGTCAGTCAGTCAGTGAGTCAGTCAGTGAGTCAGTCAGTGAGTCAGTCAGTCACTCAGTCAGACAGTGAGTCAGTCTGTGAGTCAGTCAGTCAGTCACTCAGTGAAAGAGCCAGTGTGTGAGTGAGTCAGTGAGTGAGTGAGTGGGTGAGTCAGTCAGTCAGTCAGTGAGTGATTCAGTGAGTCAGTCAGTGAGTGAGTCATTGAGTGAGTGAGTGAGTCAGTAAGTGAGTCAGTGGGTGAGTCATGAGTGAGTCAGTCAATCAGTGAGTGAGTCAGTGAGTGAGTCAATGAATGAGTCAGTGAGTGAGTCAGTGGGTGAGTCAATGAGTCAGTCAGTGAGTGAGTCAGCGAGTGAGTCAGTCAGTCAGTCAGTGATATCATTCATTAGAACAAGGAAGCGCAAGGACCCAAGGATAACATCCTTGCAGAACTCAAGTTTATTGTTTGTAGCCAAGAGTCAGGGAAATCGTGTATAATTTTCATATAGAAACAGAATTAACTTCTCCACCCGAGTGGAATGCATCGAGTCGAGTAGTATCAATAGTAAGTGCGTTTAATAAGTCAAGATATATTGCCTAATGAAAGAGAAAAAACTGTTAGTTAACTGCTTATCTACTATAAAACCCCTGTGTACGTAAATATGTTTAAGTTAGAGGGTCTGATGTTTCGATCCTAGCAGGATCTTTTTCAGAGGCTAACTGAAGCAAACCAAACGTTATTTTTTCGTTTCAGTGTCTGAATGTCAGGCCTTCTAACTCTTTCCACAAGAAATATTCCTTGCGGCATTTGTGTTTCATTGTCTGTTTAGTTTGATCCAAAATATATTAGATGCCCCAAAATTAAGTGAAGACTAAATCCTTTTGATTGCATAGTTCTACGCAGCTAATACATGACATACCCCCTCTTCCTTCTCTCAAATTGCACCTACAGTATGTTATTTTGTACTGTAGGCAGTCATCTTCATGTTATCTTTCAGACGTTAGGGAATAAACATCTAATAATCTCTGTGGAACTTTACTATAAGTGGAATTTAGTCTTCAGTTAACAAGGAAGACATCATATAATCATTTATTAAAACATTCTCCTGATTTCTCATTCAGCAACTAGTTACATTTCTCTAGACGTATTTTTCCTAACAATTGATATCTTGATTATGAAATGAGAATAATTCAATATCTTCTGGTGTGACACTGAAGGAAGGTACAGCTGGTTTCTTGCTTAGCTTGCCTACATTTCCAAAATAAAAATGCACGCTTGAGTTTCATGAACTACTTCATAGAATGTGTTCGGCTATTTTCCTATCTTTCTGTATTTTCAGCAAAGCTACTCACAAATATAACTTAATATAAAACCCACATGAAGGCAGAAAATTCAAGCTATGTACTGACTAAATTCCAGTGGATTCTCTGTTTGCCAGTAGAAAGAAAATGGCAATTACATCGTTCTGTCAGTGAAATATTTATCAAATGCAAGTGGCAATATGATTTGAGCCAGTAGATTTTGTGTATGCACTGGAATATCTTAGAAAGTTCCTAAAATTGCAAACTTCTTGTCTTGGTAGTTTATCACTAAGATACAATCACCTGTAGGCTAATAATATACATATTTCCATTCTATGATGGAATTAAGTGAACAATAAATGACAAATGAAAGAAAAATAAATATAGGTTTGAAGTCCTGCAATGCCTTGTTCTAGGCTATTTATGGTAAGTAAAAGGTCTTGAAAACTGTTCTGTAGTGCATTTCAGAAACAGTAGATTCAATCACAGCAACAAGAGAACAGGAAGAATTGCGATAAAAGAGATTTTGCTGATGTTAGAAGAAAAGATATCAGAATAAAGGTTTGCAGTAGAACTAAACTTGTATCCAAAAAAGTCTTTGAATTGCTATCCACCCCAGTCACATCAGACATCTTGGATGGCTATGGAATGTTATCTCAAAGGATGTCTGTATTCTGTAGATATTTCTTCTCACATTACACAACGCCGAGTAAGAAATTTAAGTCGTTCTGACAGTTGAATTAAGGTATCGGCTTTCTTGCTCAGCTAACCTACGCTTCCATTACAGAAAGTTACACTTGAGCTCATCGAACAGTCGATCGGTTTTTGGCTGTTTTGAACTCAAGCTGAACCTTCGATGGTTTGTATTCCTTAAGTCAGGTGCATTTCATCAACTATGACTTGTTATCTGTCTGTCTGTCTGTCTGTCTGTCTGTCTGTCTGTCTGCCTGCCAGGTGTGTATTTTGTCTTTTTGTTGTAGCAGACAAATTATCATAGTGAATATATACAGAGTGTCCTCTTGGTTTCAAATGTGGGTGTGTTATAGTCTAAGGCAGGGGTTCCCTAACTGGGGTGCATGAACCCCCAGGGGGTGGGTGAGTCCATCCCAGGGGGTTCGTGAGACGTTTCTGAAAGTCAAAACTAGAGTACTTTTTGTTGAATCATATAATTTAGTAATGTAAAAAAGTCATACCAATTAAAAACTCTTTTCGCGTTCCATATGCATATGTTGCCATAGTAGTACCGTACCGTAGTATAATAATGACTCAGATCGTGTCTCGAAAAGTTGGGCATTCGTGGGCAACTCTGACATCCACAGGGGGTTTGTAGGGGGATAATGTTAGGGAAACCCTGATCTAAGGCATTTACAAACTTTACATATGTCTCTGTAGTTTTTTTTATTTATTTTTTTACTCCACCAGGATTCTAACAAACGAATACTCACATTATTTAAACAGCTCCATTTTGAATGGCCGTTTTATCTTTATAACGGTGATTTTAGACCTGTATTGCAGGAAAGTTTCTTATTTATGAATTATTATTTATTTTTCTCATTACCTAAATTTTTAATTTTCATGGCCAAGAAGTGTCTGCACTAGTAGTCCTGTCCTCTGCTCTTGAAACTGAATTGATGCATTAACCAGTTCAAACAGGGGTGTCTGTAGTTTTATGCCATCTGTAAATATGACAATTGTCATAACATCAGTTTACAAATGACCAGTGATTTCTCAGGATTATAACAAATTCATTTTTCTTACTGCTTTTTTTGTGGTAATTTATAAGTAACCCTCTACTTTCTATAATTTCTATTCCTGTCTCCTATAGGTACCCAAATTTTGAGGTCAGAACTAATCTGATGGATGCCCATCTGTACATCATGAAAAAATGGGTTGTAGATTTTTTGGCAGACACCAAAGCTGGAAGGTAAGATACATATAAACGCTTTTACCCTTACAAAACTTGCTCTTAAATGTGAGAATATTGCCATTTATTTGTTACAAAATATTAGTCAATGTGCTGAGAAGAAAATAGTGAGTGGTTTTGTGTACTGCATTGCACACCATTGGAATGAAAAGTGAATAGACTTGATAACAAGTGCAGGATAATATTAAATTAATTCATCTAGGTCTGGGTTGGGCAACCTACGGCCCGCGGGCCACATGTGGTCCACCAGTGATTTTTTTGTGGCCCGTGAGATGTCTCAAGAAAAGAAAAAAAACCCAATCTATTTTACATCATCACAAAAAAACGAGCTAGCTGCTTAGAATTTATCGGCACTAATGATGCTGTCAGGTAGGCCTGTTATCCCCATTAATTATGAACTGTACTGTATTGACATTATGTTTTTGTGAATACAGATTAAGTACACACACCTATTGCTTGAAAGTCCTCGGAATCAAAGGTTTGACATCAACAGCAGGTTGTTGGTTAGGTGCGGCCCAGTGAATATTTCACCCCTTATATCTGGCCCATTCATTCAAAAATGTTGCCCACCCCTGATCTCTGTGTAATAAAGGGTTATTGTTTGTAATGCATCCACAGAGGACTTATATCACTGTATTATACTTAAATTGAAAGGATTTTAACTTTGAAAAAAGGAGAGTTGAAACAGTCTGTGGCCACCAGTGCTAATGTGAGGCTGAATCTGATTTTGTTATTTATGGAATGGTGCCTTAAAGCTACTCCTGACGACATTCATACCTGCCATGTCCACTGAATAGTAATAGTAAACTGTTTCCTTTTTGCAAACATTAACAAAATGTGGCTGTAATGATGTCATTGGTCAGTTAATGAACAGATAGATTTTATTTCTCAACTGCCAATTTCCCTGCTTAAGAATTCCATCTTTGAACATTTATAAATTTCTCACATGGCAGCCCCAGTGGTTTACAAGAATAGCTAGTAAACGTGTTGTCAACTATGATAAATCAAGACAAACGTGTCTTGAAACGTTTCTATCACTCTGCACCCTCTGAGATCTGTCATTTTGAAGTCACGGAGTAGAAGCCGATGATAAACAACAGACAATGGAGAAGATTAATGTAAAGAAAACTCCACCTGTGACATGACAGAAGTGATGTTTTGAACTCTCTTATCAGATCTAACTAAGGTTTCATAGTTGTAGAAAGTATCGTGACAGCTTCTCAAACAAGTTTAGAACAACAAACACACCATGAATTTTGATATATTTATAACCTCTCCAATTTACATTAAGTCAGGTTTAGAGATAGTTAGAGATGTCATATGTTAACATCAAGATACCACACACTTGCAAGAAAGATATTTTCATGTATCAGAAGCAAAAAACCGACACTGCATTGCTTGGATTTGAATTAGATTTTGTATATTGTTGGGAATGGGATCGAACCACAGAACAAAAAGTGACAGTCGTTAAACATTCAGTTGGTAATCTCACATGCTGTGTATTGCCATTACTAGCAGAGGGAGTGTTCCCCGGGGTAGGAAACTGCTCAAGAATGCAATATTTCACATGTAGTACTAGAGAGATAACATTCTTTGACTATAATTGTAAACCAAACTGAAGATGGAGAAAAGTCAAAGCACTACAAAGAAATATAAAGAAGCAAAACTTAGCGTAGAACATACACCTTAAATCAGTATTTACACTCAATTTCAGCTGTAACTTTTATTTAAGGTCCTTGTCCGAGACCCTTTGGCCTTGGTCTGTTCTCAGTCCTAGATAATTGAGATATCAAATACTGCAATACCACAAATGTGCAGGACAAACCAATGTATACAGTGTGAACTATATAACACACAAGCCTTTGAGTTTCAACATTGTTGATACTTTTCAAAAAAGAGAGTTAATTTCATTTATCCATTTGTTTTGTTTAACTACTTGTAACTTGTCATGTACAGTACTTGTTTGTTGGTGTTTGTTGTACATTGATGCTGTTGATATTGTGTCCATGTCTGACTTGACACATTGGTTTACTAATGAGAGGATGGTTGAGGAAGTCTGGGTGGGTTGGTCAAAGTCATGCTTAGAGACAGCACTCCTCTTTAAATCCATTTAAATTATGCCTAGCAAAATCCATTTTTCAGCTGTGTTATTACATGAAATCAGTTCTAATATATATTGCTGGATCGAAAGATGCCAATGAGAAATGTGAAAGGGACTTTACTTATTATAATGATCTTAACTTCATGCAAAACATATGTTTGTATACACATTGCATTTGGGCAATCAAACGTTTGGTACTGTACATTTGTTGCACTGCACATCACGTATGCTAACTGCAGTATCGGAAGTGTAAGAAGCACTCCCAGTTGGTTCCAGTATTAACCAGATAATGGTATGTTCCAGTATGAACCAGAGATGTTACGTGTACTCCAAGGTGATTGCAGTTTCAATGTACTCCAAGGTGGTTGTACTTGTAACCAGAGATGTTATGTGTACTCCGAGCTGATTGCACGTGTAACCAGAGATGTTATGTGAACTCCAAGGTGATTGCACTTGTAACCAGAGATGATACGTGTACTCAAAGGTGATTGCAGATTTAACCAGAGACGTTACGTGTCGTTACGTTACATGTCGTCGAAGGTTGTTTTAGTTGTAACTAGAGATGTTACATGTGCTCCAAGCTTGTTGGAGTTTCAACCAGAGATGTTCATGTACTCCAAGGTGGTTGCACTTGTATCCAGAGATGTTACGTGTACTTCAAGGTGATTGCAGTTGTAACCAGAGATGTTATGTGTACTCCAAGCTGGTTGCAGTTCCAAGCAGAGACAATTCATTTACTCCTAGGTGGTTGCAGATGTAACCAGAGATGTTACATGTGTTCCAAGCTGGGTGTAGTGTCAACCAGAGATGTTACGTGTACTCCAAGCTTGTTGGAGTTTCAACCAGAGATGTTCATGTACTCCAAGGTGGTTGCGCTTTTAACCAGAGATGCATCGTGTACTCTTAGGTGATTGCAGTTGTCACCAGAGATATTTGATGTGCTCCAAGCTGGTTGTAGCCAGAGAAGTTATGTGTATCACAATATTCATAAAATATTAACATAAACTTGAGGCCTGTACTGAGCAGCTAACATCATCATTAAAAAATAAATCTATAGAAATGTTACTTTTTCTGAAATCTTTCCTTTTCCTTGGATCATGTCACATCGTGACTAAATTTCTTTCATCCCCTAATATTCTTGATGACAGATTTGATTTGTGACCTTAATATGGGTCAAGAAAATCTCCATGTCATGACAGTGCACCTATCATAGTGTCTGTTTATGAAACAGAGAGGCTTTTCTTGCTCAATGTTAGCAAATATTGAGAAACAAGTTAGATATTGTAAACAATTTTAGTCACAGAGTTGATTGATTCATACCACAAGTAAATGATATATGCTGTTGGGTGTATCCCTGTGATTAAGCTGTTGCTGGTGTATTTTGTTAGAAAAATTTTAGTTGGTTTCTAAAGGCAAGGAATAATAAAGCCTATAGGCTTTTTAATTACAAATTGTGGTCTGTATGTTATCTTTTGTAACACCAAAGCCATCGTGACTGTATTGTCTTTAGATGATTGATTGTTAATGACATGACTGAATATATGAAACTAATTCAGTGCCATTGTTTTAACTGGTCATTTATAGATCACTGACCACCCTAAAGGGAGAAGTTATTCCATTCTTTGTGAAGAAGCAGTTTAAGAGAAGCAAACCAACAATTCCAGTTCAAGTCGGTGAGAATGAAGAAGATTTAAAAGAAAAGCAGCAAGGTAGGTCCTTTTCTTAATTCCTTGGATCAAGGATATATAATGTTTAAGTCATCTCATTAAAGGGTCTGGTTGTGGACCAGAAGGTGACTACATAAGGTACTTGAAGCCTAAGCTGTTTATTAAGTCCATCAAAACTGCCTTAGAATGAGTCAGTTAAATTTGTAATATGAAACAATTAAAACAATACATTAAAGGTTTATTTATTGGATTATAGAGTTAATATAACTTGCTTATTCGGAACAACCAAACTGTTGTACATTGTTGCTCCTAGTTAGGTTGAAGGGTGGGCCAATTATGTGTGAATATATTTTGGCTTAGTCATTAAGATGCCGAATATTTATAAAACAAACTTATGCAAAATATGCCCTTCAAAGTAGAAATTTAGTGTTGATATGTCATAATCTCTTCGATATGTCATATTCGAATGTTTGAGTGCAAGTAATAGTTCATAGTTATTCCAGCTTTCAAGATATTTAGCTTCAAGCAAATACATTAAATCTTCGGAATGTTACTTTTTGGCTAAGTTGATGACGACATCAGCTCTTCAGTGCGGACTTAAATTTTAAGGCTAACAACAGATTACTCTTCAATGACACTCAAGGTAGTTTGTCATTGATGAATTGGTAATGCAATGTGAACATGTTATTTGTGTCCTTTTCTCGTTGAATTTTGCAATGTTACATCAGAGGAACTAACCTGATGGTCTGTTTAGACTGATGCCAGTCATTTTCAATGATTAACAACATATCAATATGATTTCACAAATTTTCAACATTTTTAGACCGTATGAGAAATGAGATACAAATGCTTCACATTCATGAAGCTTGCAAATATATTGAAGAACTCAATAATTTGGCCAGCCTCCAAAGCAACAACAGTGTTCCAATTTCGTTTTACAAAGTTTATGATAATAAATAATTAAATTCAGTGAATGTAGTTACAGAATGTCAACACTAACCAATCTGGAACAATAAACTGTTCTTTTACACTGGAAACATTCACAGAGAACCACATTGTTCCTTAAAAACAATAGAATGGTCCTTGTCATTTTACAAGAGAACCACATTGTTCCTTAAAAACAATAGAATGGTCATTGTCATTTTACAAGAGAACTACATTGTTCCTTAAAAACAATAGA
>KN888012.1:8088-19748 GCA_000934455.1 Apostichopus parvimensis | reverse complement strand
AGTTCTCTTTTGATCTTGTATGGAAATAGAACGATAATAGAAATAAAGAAAATAAAAGACAAAGATTTCATGTCTAGGAGAGGAAAGAGTTGCTCTTTTGAAAACAGTGTTCCAAAGAGAAGTGTTGAAATCGGTCTTCTTTATCTTTGGCCGGTTTCTGGTATAGATTACTGTTTTGCAGCTGTACCACTAGTGTCAGGTGAAATCATGAAAATAATGGAGGATATATATCCTATAGTGACTGCACATGTATTTGTTGTCAAATGAAAACCTATCTTTTTGATCAGAAAAAATAGCATGCATCTTCTGTGTTAGTCATTGAATGTTGGTATATATGCAACCTGCCTTATCAAACTTAATAATCATGTCAAAATATAGTCAAAGGAGAAAAATTATATTAATTCTCAATGTAAGAAGCAGTTGTCAATGATAGTGTTTAGTTCCATTTGCAAACACTCCTAAATAGACCAAACGCAAGTCAATTTTATGTTGTCCATATATGAACATTGTCTTGTCAAGCATGTCTATCGACACCACCAAAACCCAACGACAACCCTGAAAATAAAAATGCATGATTTAACACAATCACTGTCCTAGTCATGAATGGCAATAAACCTTTAAAATTTTATTAGTTTCATTCTTGAAATAATCATTGTATCCTTTCCACATTGGTGGTATAAGCAATGTGTGTTTTACCACACTCACTAGCTGGCCTAGCCTAAATGCCTCAAGGTAACCTACTGAACACTTCTTATTAGTACTGTATACAGCACCTGTCATATTGCTGTGTCCTACAACTTCATCCCTACAACAACAACTGGAAGATAAATGGCCACTTTGAGTATTGTTAAATACAAAATAACACTTCAACACTTTTCTCCCTGAATCTGACCACACTCACAAATAAAATTGCATGTTAAATTTCTATTTTATAATTTATAGGTAAGTCTGTATTTGACATTTAGATTGCATTGGGTTATCGTATGTTAGTATGTGCCTTATGAGTTTGACTGGGAACCACTGGTTCACTCTTCAGAATCTCAAACATATTCGCTAAATGCTCGGCTTAATCCTGTCTGTGGTTGATCCTCTGTCTGTTTGATCCTCTGTCCATGTTTGATCCTCAGTCTGTGTTTGATCCTTGGTCTGTGTTTGATCCTTGGTCTGTGTTTGATCCACACTCTGTGTTTGATCCACGGTCTGTGGGTGATCCTCGGTCTGTGCTTGATCTTCGGTTTGTTTGATCCCTCTGTCCGTGTTTGAACCTCGGTCTGTGTTTGATCCTCGGTCTGTGGTTGATCCTTGGTCTGTGTTTCATCCTCGGTCTGTTTCATCCTCGGTAGATGTTTGATCCTCTGTCTGTGGTTGATCCTCTGACTGTGGTTGATCCTCTGTCTGTGTTTGATCCTTGGTCTATGATTGATCCCCTGTCTGTGTTTGATCTTGAAGTCTTTTCTAAGATTTTGTAGGCTGCTTTGTAAATATTAGTGGCATCTTGGTGGCAATATTGTATGGCAAGCCTGATGTTTTTCGAAAAAGCAACAAACTGAAATTTCCGAATTACTGTAAATTTGGCTTTTACGAAGCTCTGGAGAGGAAATGGGAAAAAATCATTTGATTAAGTATGTATGTAATAACACTACGTACGTACGTAACATTTATTAAGTACGTATGTGATAATTTTACGTTCACTACCTAAGAAGTAGCAGTACATACATACTGTAACATATTGGCCTACATGCAAGATAGGTGCATGCATATAAGTACCATATACTGTACGGTCTTACTATATTAGTAAAATACTTCTTGTTCACTGTACCTCGCATGTATCAATCATCCAACCACAGAAGTCAAGCTTAGTTTAACGATTGAGCCATGGACTAATGCCGGATAAATGCCGAAGACAGACAAGGTACGTTCGTTCGACTAACACTACAGGTATGCCTGTGCCTAAAATACATACGAACAAGTTCATCCCTCTCCATCTTTGAAATGAAGATGTATCCTGCAGTATATCACTTAGCCTCACTTACGTAAGACAAGTGTTAACATAGGCTATATCACGTAGTAAAAACACATATATATACGTAGGCCTACATTCGTGATAAGTATTACGTACGTCGTGATTATTACGTACGTATTATTACGTACATACTGTACGTAATAAATTTCCTGTAAAAACGTGATATTATTACGCACGTACATAATATCACGTATTTATGTGAAATTTATTATGTACATACATAATAATATCAGATATTTACGTGATACATATCACGCACGTACGTGATATGTATTCCATATGTACGTGATATTACGTATGTATGTTTTATTATTACGCAGGTACTGTATATATCACCTTGAAAGGCCTGAATGCATTCGACAAGTTTACTGTGACAGGCTCAAAAGTTTCACCAAGAGACAATCCCAAGTTCTGACTAACAATTTTACACGCTTCATAGACCATTCCGTATTCTTGTTTCGTGGAATTAATGAATTTTTCATATTAATTTTGAACAAGAGTACAAAATTTGGATTATGTGCTCAAACCTTGGTAACTACACAAAAATCTAACTTGCCTAGAAATAGATTTATTAGTAATTTATTAATAGGGTGTAGCATTTAATAATTTCTTAATGATGCCTTAATATCATTACTATTTGATTGGGTGTAGTATATAATAACATGTAAACTGATGAGCTTTTTGACCTTTAATGAGTCATTGTCTTTATTGAATGGTGTAAATTAACGGAAAAAATAGTCTCTGAATGTCATGGTACCATGAAACTGCAGTAGATCATTAATATTGCAACAACAAAAAAACAATTTCCAAGAATCAGGAATATTATTTTTTTCCTGAAATATTCATATAATGTATTAATTTCTTGACGATTATTTGTCAAGCACATGTTTGCTCAAAAGAGTTGGATTGTTCGTCAAACAACATATTCTATTTATTAATAGTCAGGATTTACTACGTCATTACACTCTCTCACCATTCAAACCTTAACAACGGCATGCGTTTATTTACTCAATATGAAAAATTACGTTATTATTAGAGTACTAAATGACATGTTGATGTTGTCATTTTACCTCCTTTGCTACTAACGCAAAACTAATTACAGCTATTCTGTGGAAAGACAATTAATTCCATGCGGGTGTCCATTGCTTGTCATTTCTTTTGTAATCGAGAAATGGTAGAAAATTTGGAAAACATTCGTCTAATAAGTAATAGATCATAGAAGCCATAGATCCATGAATAATCCATGACATTCCTCCCACGGAACCAGTGAAACTTTAATAGGTATAAAATTGGTTCTATTTCTAGCTGTTGGCTGCAGAAGGTGTGAAACTGTTTTCTGAGAGATAATGCTTTTTTTTCATAAATTTTCATCATGATCATAAGAACAGAGACATAAAGGGGAAACTACAGGATGTCTCGCTAGTTTGCACTAGATGACATCACAGGTTGACAAAATGGCCGCCTCCTGACATGTGACTTGACATTTTCCTTCATTTGCTCATCGCAAGTCACCTCAATCATGTATTAAAGAAAGACAAGATGATTGACGTTGCTTTTCCTTTCATCGTCTCTCTGATAAAATGAAGAATAATGTTTAAAGGCATTGAAGACTCGCCCCAAACCACGTGCGGCCATCTGAAAAAGTTAAATTTCTGTTGCTTGCAAGTGACGTTTTGCTCGTGTGGCTACAATATGCAGACAGTAATGAAACGTGATACTTTGTTATCTTTCGCTGGACCTGAGATGTCCATCGCTGTATTGTTTTTACACTGTGCTGTGGGTATTGACCGCAGCTGTATGTACTGACTATACACTAGCATCTAATTACCGACGGTAGCAAGCTGTGTGTTTATTTTCTGGGATCGATGGTGGTGTCTAACATTTCTGTTACACCTCATTCGAAACTAGGTCAGATTACCGGCATTAGACGTTTCTTTTTGCGCGAGTCTTCACACCCTTTAAGTACATGTGCAATGTGCATAGCCTATTTTTGTGCCTTGTGTTCAGGTCATCTAGAGAATATAAACGTTGTGGTTATTGGAATGGTCAAACAACCTATGTTGAAATTGTTCTACATAACAGTTCAAATTGGAAAACTAGATGTTGTCTGTAATAATATTCAGATGACCTCAGTATCAATCAACAACCACGTTTCTGTCCTGATGCATGAACAAATGTCTAATTACCAACGTTATACCACCGCGTGTATCTGGCAGTCATACGTAGCTCCAATAGGCATCGTTTCCTATGACATTCAAAATCATCCATTTCCTTTGCAAGTCTGTTTGTTTAAATGTTCATGCTCATAATTTCCCCAACATTGCAGACTTTTACATGAAAAATGGATGAAACAGTGTCCCTGACACCTCTCCATTTCCGAACATGGATGAGCAATCTTTTATTGAAATTTTTGAAAATGATTTTATACCTGTTGGATTAAAAATAATCAAGGATTAATGAGGTGAAAGACTAGTCTTTTTAAGTTAATAAACTTGATATTGATGATACAGCCCATAGATCCATGAATAATCCATTTTTCCTTAGAAAATGTTCCTCAACTAAGTAAGATTAAACTAATAAAAGGATGCAATGACTATATTCCTCCCACGGTACCAATGAAACTTTAATAGACTGTATAAAATTGGTTCTATTTCTAGCTGTAGGCTGCAGAAGGTGTGAAATTGTTTTTCTGAGAGATAATTCTTTTTTTGTTTTTTTTTGGTTTAAATTCAAATTTATCCAATGTGTGCATCAGTGCATGAAATTATGATCCTTATTTGGCAAGTCTGGCTAGTGTCTCGCTTCAGAGGTTTTTGATGCCGGAGGATACAGTGATCATAGATGATGCATAAAGGTTAAGTATTTTCGGATATTTTCAAGTTTAAGGACTAAATATGACCGTTCTTGCCAAAAAAGCATTCTCTCCAGTAAAAAACAAAATTTTAAGAATCACTTGGTTGTTATTTACAGATGACCAGCTTTTGGAGAACAAATTGAATGTCATTTAAAGCAGCATTTTGCGTCCTTTTCTATGGTTTTTTCTCAACCTCACTGATTCCACGATGCTATAACGACATACATAACTAGCTTATCTATTCAAATCTTACTTCAAATGGTGGCATAAAAAGTCTAAAAATTTACAACTTTCAACTTTGTTTTTCTTGAAGATCATTTCCGTTGGGGTACCAAATAAACCCCGCCCATAATATGAATACTTAAAAGAGATTAGTTTAGATCAAAGATTTTTCTATTTCTTTGACAGAAGTTTTTGTTTAGCCGCTGCATTGTCAAATCATTGCATAGCAAAGGGTAGAATTAATATTTTGTGTATCGGCCAATTTGTTACTTACAGACCAATTTTCTTGCTTTATAAATGAGATCTTTTTTTTATGTATGTTTGCTTCACTGTGCTCCTCTCACACCTGTCTGGACTCTTTCTATCTGGACTCTTTCCATCTGGACTCTTTCCATCTGGACTCTTTCCAGCTACAGTGACTAGCCTAATAAATAATTGGCGATGACCCAGAGGTGGTGGGTCAAGGGGGCAAGGGGGGGGGACGTAGTGCTAAAGTGTTACCAGTTATAAGGCTAGGTAGATTTGGTGGTGCAATAGTAGAGTCCAGACAGGTAAGTCACTTGTAATTTTTACCCAAACAAGGCAGTTTGGTGTTAATTCAGTAAAATGCTGTTGTTGAAACATTGGAAACTTTCAGGCAATGAATTGATATACATACTTGTGTTGTAGAGAGATCATGAACTGAGACACACATGCTATAGGGTGTATTTATATCCAGGATGTACTAAAACAAACCTGGGTATATAACTGACTTGCCTCCTTCGTTTACACCTTACTAGATTGCACGTTGTCTTGTTATAAATCTAATCCAAAGATTTACATCCAGATATATCCAAAGCTTAAAGATTAAAACACAATTCTGGCTACTCAAAGGATCAAGGTGTCTTTGAGCTTTGTGCATTCAGTGAAAACTCGGTGGTGACATCGTTTATTTTTGTTAGTCAGACTGCAGGCTGAGGTGACTACTGAGAGCATAAATTTTCCATCCGTGCTTTATAGCAAGAAATATCAAGGGGGTCTTTTAAGATTTGATCAAGGTACTTACAAGCCTGTTTATATTTATAAAGTTTGCTGAAACTTCTACATGGGTTAACTACTGTATGTACAGTCAAATGTTACCACAGCTAAAAAATTCCTCTATTTTTACTCATCATGACCAATTTTTTGTTATATACGTTGATCGGTCGATCATCCCAGACTCAATACTCTATTGGGCTTGAGCTTATAACCAAGTGATTTTAATTGTAAATCGGTCAGGGCAGGGCACTTTGGAATTACACTGCACTGCAAGAAAACATTTTTAAACCAAACTTCCTCTTCTCTGTGATCCTTAAACTTGGATGACTTTATGCAGAATTTTAGTTTTAATGTAGTCCAAGCTACTGTAAAAATTGTGCATGTAACATTTTGATTGCTGTTCCGGTTTCCACGATATTTACCGATAAAATGGAATGCTCTTCTTTGAATGGCAAATTGATGATGATGTCAGCTACTCAGTGCAGATCTGAATCATTAATTGTTGACAATCAATAATGTGCAGTCCCTAATGTACCCCCATGCAATGCCAACCCCATTTGCAATGGTATAGTTTTATGCTCGGCTGCTTTTAATTTCATCTGGAGTGACTTTTCTGGAGTTTCCCGAGACATCCTAGATACCATCTTGGGCATCTTCCTACTTGCTTACATGAATCCCCAATTTCTTCAGACAAAGTGGGTTGATTTTTATGGCCAAGTCACCATCTTCCAATTATGGAGTGTTGTAGCCTTGTTCTCTCACGTATCATACAAGATGCATGGAAGAGTTTCGAGTTTAAAAGGTAATAATATACTTTCTGAAGTTTCTTTGAAGATATTGCTGTGGAAAGATTAGTGCATAAACTTTAGTCCCTTCATGATACTAACGATGTGCATGTAAACACTGCCATGGGAGAACTCAGCATGTACATGACCATCTTGGGGCATACTTCGCGTCTCACTTACCTGTCTCCCCACAATCACAGCACTCTCAATATATCGTGCCTGAGTGAACTGGTAACATTTTTGGTCCGATGCTTTGCATCCATCCGACCCTATGCAGTCAGTCAAGTTGGCGTGTGTATGTGACGTCCTAGCTTGTAAAACACGGTATCTCAAGAAGGAAATATGTGATTGATGTCATACTTGGTATATATGTCAGGGTCAGTAGATGTTCCCTACTTTTTGTGGTTGGGCTATCATGCATATTAATTAGTGGGCGGGCTTAACGGTGAAATTCTTAAAATGTCAATATCTCTGCAACCGTATGTTTGATTTAGTTTATACTTGGTATGGTGATGTAGTTACACATTATGTACGCTCTTTGCAACAACAATCAAGCCAACATTTTTTGGGACCATCTGAACCCAAAAATTTCTGGGCACATTTTTGGGCCTGGTGGGCCCAAATTCTATTTCCACCTCAAATGCATTTTGGGACACTTTCATTGGGCCCTAATTTGTGGGGCCCAATATTTTGAGACCATATGGATCCACATTTCTTGGGGTTCAATATTTGGGGGTCAAATACACTTTTGAGCCAGATTGTTTGCGCCATATACTTTTGGGACCATTTAGGAAAATATTTTTAATGAGCCCAATTTTGGGGAAGGGTCAAAAGTTGAAAATTGCAGTAACTCTAACAACCATAAATCTGATTGTATCCCAGCTTAGATACAGTTGTTGGTTAGTAGCTCTGGTACATGTAGGCCTAAATGTTTTGGGACTGTCTGGGCCCCAAAAAATTTTGGGTGCATTTTTAGGCTGGATGGGCTCAAAATTTAGTTCCACCTTAAATGCATTTTTGGGACACATTCTTTGGGCCTGACTTTGTGGGCCCACCAATTTTGGGCCTATTTTGGCCTCCATTTATGTGGGATCTGTTTTTGAGGGCAAATATATTTTTGAGTCAGTTTGTTTGGGCCAAATATATTTGGGACAATTTAGGCACATATTTTGTACTATGTCACTAAATAGACTATTTCTGGTACGTTCCTTCATTTGTTGCTGCCTTTGTCAATAGATAGTCTCCTTCAGTTTGGTATGCACAAGTTCGTGTTTATTACCATGTATGGCTTCCAGTGCACACTATGAAAATGTTTAGACATACTGTAAGAACCACTAAAGGTTTTCATTTTTTTTTTTTTTTTTGGGCTGTTCATCTTCTAAGACTGGTCACTTGTTCAATGCCCCTCCTCATTCTGCCACCCAAAGTTACTAAAGTTCAGGGGTTTTTTTGGCAGACTTTAGATTTCCTTTGGATTGGTGTTCACCATATGGTTTCAAGTTTTTTCTTCACTGTAAGTATCCTTTTCAACTAGGAGGGTTTTTAGGCAGATTTTAGCAGATGGGTAGCCAAGTAAGTAGATGAACCTAACAACACTGTCTTTATTTGTAACTGATAAAACAGTACATATGCTGTTGGCCCAATTCATGATCACATTTTCATATAGCAATTTAAAAATAGTATGTGGGTTTTATTTTTAGCTATTATCAGATAACTAAGTAATTCTTGACAACATTGTAGTACAATTGTAGAACTGTTAGATGGGAAAGTATGATACAGAAAAGGGACATGTAAGTATCTTAGGTTGCAAGAATCCCAAGTACTAGTTAGTTTTGAGATGTGTGGTTTTATATCGAAGATAAGGTACTATAGAAACAATGCATAGTTCTGATAAGTCTGCTCATAATTGTTTATTAATTAGTAAGTGCACTCATCGTTATCTTAAAACAACTATAATTATGTTATCACTATTGTTCAAACAAGTTGCCGTCAATACAAGATTGGTTTGCAGAAAATGAGACGCAGAACATAAGCTAATCAACTCATCTGGAAAAGCTGCCTTAACTATTTTTAGCAAGAAAATCTCTATAGCAAAAGTATTATTAGATCTGTTTGCATGCATAAGATCTCTTCAATAATTTAAAAGAGGAATATTTAGCAATGGACCAATGGTAGTGGCATGTGTGTGCGTGTGTAGGTGCACCTGTGGGCAAGTGTGTGTGTGTGATACCTTGGGTTATAGATTAATACAAAATAACTTATATGTAGAAATAAAAATTGGATAATACTTTGGGAAAACCCCAGATGACGCGCATATTTATTATCTCTGTTCCGATTCATTTTCCCTGTGGATTGATCTCCCGCAGCAAGATGGATGTTGCATTTGTGAAAGTCACTTTTGCATTTAAATAATTAAATACGAAATAAGTAGGGAATATTCCAAATGTTGATCATCATTGGGAACCACATATATATCTTTCCTGATCCGACCCACTTCCCCTTTGGATAGAGGTTCCCAGTGTCCCCCCCCCCCCCCCCCATCCCACTCTAATCCTGTCTAGTATACTGTACCTACTACTTACGTTTTGCTATTTCTTTACATTAATGATACCTGATTAGGCAGTTTCTGAGCGCTTTTGGCTACAACATTGAACGGGAGGAAGGGGGTGCGCTTAAACCAATATCGCTTGTTGCTGCTCATACTGTCCCATCATTTTTGTCGAGGATTGTCTGAATGGCTGTACAACGGTTCATTGGGGTATATATCGAGGTCTAAGCTGCCCCAAGCGTTGCGCGATAGCAATAGTTGTTAGTATTTCCTCTTAAAATTATTATAAGTCGCAATTGCTGATTCATTCGAGGAATTAGGTCGAACCTAATATTCAATAGGCACGCATCTTTCAGCGAATAAAGCGAATAATTTCACAAGAAAAACATAATATTTTCGATCCGTTTCTTTCATTTATTTCGTATGTATTTTATACTGGTTTCTTACTGATGTATCACATTATATGTCCTAATATATATACATATTACACTTAATTCCGTGTGAGAGGAAAATAGTAAATAAATGATAGCATGATTTTAACAGAAATTCTTGAGTTTTTCTTTATAAACTCTCATTATAAGAAAGAAGATTAATGTTAATTAGTGTCCGGTGTAAATTTTATTGTGTGGTGTGGGCTGGGTGGGGGGGGGCGCTTCAGGCAAGAAGGGGTTCACAATTTCAATGTGCTGCAATACAATAGCCCCAGAAAATTATGTCAGAAAGTTTAGTTGTATATATAGGTTTCCAGGGCAACCCTGGGCAGCAAGCAACTTGTGGATGTACAATGACGGATTTCTAAATTGAGCTGTCAATACTATTTTTTAGCTTCTAAACAACGGAAAGCCGCCCATTGTATGATGCATGTAAGCCTTTAATACATCGGTTAGTGGTGTAAGAATTCTCCAAAGTGTTAGTTTATAGACATATAGCCTCATTGCTACACATGAAACATCTACAACAACTACACCATTTCACAAATGGCTTCTTATTCTCTCATTTCACCGGAGAGTAAGGCATATGCGCGCCTATTGCGCGAAAGAGAGAACCTTTCAGTTCGTCAAGTTGCCAAGTTAACAGGAATTTCAGGATTTGCAGTAAACGTTTATTGTGGGGCGAGGCTCGACCAAGTACTCATGGAGAGGGCCCGGTTCGAAAGAGGGGGCGGCCACCCAAGTTGAGCGTTCGTCAAAAGCGTGCTATTTTGAAGGAACTTAAAAAACAAGGAGTGAGGGACAGTTTTCTGTGAGAACTCTCAGGACAAAGTGTGAGTTACATACAGTGTCGGAGAGAACAATATCTCGATTTCTCAACAAGAGTGGTTATAAGTACTATCAAGCCAGAAAGAAGGGTCTCCTATTTCCCAAGGACCTGCATCAACGCTGGAAATTCGCCAGAGGAATTAAACGGTCTCGAGGTGAGGCATTCTGGACTAAAGATATATCTTTTTATTTTGATGCCACCGCATTTCATTATAAGAGCCACCCACGACAGCACGCAAACACTTTAAGTGGGCGTGTTTGGCGTAAGAAAAGTGAGGGATTATCATTCCGTTGCACGGCCAAAGGGAGTAAGGTCGGGAGTGGCGGAAAAGTTGTAAGGGTGTATGCCGCCATCTCATATGGAAACGGCGTGGTGTTAGCTAAACCATACCGCAAGTTAACTGGGAAGCGTTTTTCGAAATTTATGAAAAAGGAATTCCCGGCAGTCTTCCAAAAATGTGAAGCAACCCATAACACTCCACGGATTTTTCTCCAAGATGGCGACCCTTCTCAGAACTCAAAGAAAGCTATCAAAACACTAAGTCGCATGGATGCAACCATATTTAAGATCCCTCCTAGGAGCCCCGACTTAAATCCAATAGAAAATATCTTCAAACTTTTGGGGGATCAACTGAAGTACGATGCCATCGAGAACAATATTGAATTTGAGACATTTCGAGCTTTCAGAAGTCGAGTTGTTACAACTCTCCTCCAGATGCCGCGTGCTATCATTGACAAAACAATCGCTTCAATGGGTAAACGAATTGATGAAATCATTCGAAGAAAAGGAGAGAGACTGAAATATTAGTATTTTGGCTGTAATGCGCTATCCATGCTATGCTTTCATATTATGATCTGCCACATGAGGGCGGTAATCTCCCAAACTGCTGGTGAACATTGTACGATTTACCAACGATGGACCCCATATTTTTCCCAAATTTCAGCTCCAGAA
>KN888011.1:51873-65918 GCA_000934455.1 Apostichopus parvimensis | reverse complement strand
CAACACAGGTGGAGTTTATTGCAGACGCTGTTGTGTCGTAGCATTTAATCAAATTACCTGGGGTTTGCTTTCTACCAGTATCTTTCAAGTTTAACATGTTTACAACCCATATTTACATAAGGTTGCCTGGATTCTTGTGCAATATTACAACAACAAAATACTATATATTTTTTATTTTTTTATTTTCTCCAATAGATTCCCTTACAGGCACACCATATGGTAATAGCATAGTAGAGCTATAACTAACTATAATGGTAGATGTAGTATTAAGGGGGTGTATGGGTCAATTCAGTTCATGACAAATATGTAACCCAAGCTTAGTTCTCATCCTCAGGGCTTCTTGTAGGTTGTAAATTGCCCTCCTCCCACCCCTTGATGAAAAAATCCTGTCTAACTGGCCAGACACACGCTGTGACAAGCCGGGTTTGATGTGAAAAGAGTCCTATCCTGACCTAAGCCATCAGATGTATTTCAGGCCTCTGTGAAGGTACATCATCATACAGTGTGGGTTTGATATATACTGTACCCTCTTCACTACTAGTGTATACCTTTTGGAAGTGAAGTTTTGATTGTGGACATACAGACTGGCTGTTTTTTTTTTGTTTTTTTTTCGGGCTGATAAGGGCTTTGTGGTTTTAGGGATGATGGTACTACAATGTCTGTGATGTGCTGTTTTACTTGAGGACAGGGTAATCCTTGCTGCTTTTACTCACCATGGTGGCCTTCTGAATCTCTGCTTCATCATATCAGCAAGGATCTACCAGCTAACAATATTTTGTCATATTGGAGTAACTTTGACCTTCTTGTAAGACAACAGCTGTTGGATGTCTCCAGAGGAGGAAGAACAGCTCTGAAAAAAGGAATTTATTGACCAAATTAATTTCTGGGGAGTAGAAAGGACCGAACACAGATGAGGTGATTTTGGAATATCAATCAGATTGAAATGAAAGGTATTTTAGTTGGTTACACCCATGTTGTGTTAAATGCTGTATGTGGTATTATGAACAGCTCCTTTTAAAATGACATATGACTTAGAATATGTAAAAAAAATGTTCTGCTTTCTTTTTTCGTTGTGACTTTTGACTTGCAACTAATTTTTGAAAAAGCGTATGATATTGTGGAACGTTCAGGTATTAAATTAAGCACTCTATTTAGGTCAGTATAATTGCTCTGCTTTGAGCTATCCACACCAGTAAAGCTTGGTAAATCTCAAAGTTGTCACAAAAGATCAGATACAAGATAAGTATTATGCCCAAAAAGTAGGAGTGTTTCTTTTAGTTTCTACTTTTAGTGATCTACTACCATCTAATCTTGATCGTCCTTTGCTTAGATTTTGTTAAAAACTGGTAAAAGTACGCAGTTTCTTGTCCTATTAGAAAGTTTTCTAAAATACATGATTAACTAATCTGCATATCATTCATATTTTGTAGTACACATCAATAATGAAGCAGCTGTACGAACGGTTGGTCTCCAGTTGGCAGAAGTTCACACTGAAGCTTCTAATTCAAATCAAGATTTTAATTTATCAGCTCAAGATGCATGTTCTTTTTTTTGGGGGGGGGGGGGAAGATGCCAAACGTGGAAATAAGTGTGCAATAAGTAAGCACATTTATTTCTATCCTAAAAAAGTGTTGGCCTTCAGTTCATAGGTTTCTAGTATTCCTAACTTACATATTGTAAGAAAGCATCAAAACGTGTCAACTTTCCTTGTTATTTTGTAATGAAACCAAAATTACGTAGCGAAGCTGGTATACACTGCATTGTGTATGGTACTTTCAGTTTGAAAATGTTATGGAAATAAGTAATGTTTAAAAGAGACTGTTTAATACAGAATATCGGTGGTTATCACAGAGTGCTGATAATTCTTGATATCAAAGCTTTGTAATGAAACATTTCATTTCAGACTGACTTCAAACGTAACTTGTTCCTCTTTAAAATCTCGGTTTAGCATTCCCACATTTATTAAACTACGTCGGTTTTGATTTTCATAATTCTCCATTCACGAGGAAGAGTTCTTTGATTTCCAGAAAAAAAATGCATTCCTGCAATACTGCCCATTTGTGTTAAAAAAAGAAGTTTGGCAAAAACCAAAACTCAAGTGGAGAATAGTACTGTCTTGACTTGTCTCTTTTGAAGCAACTGTTTTCTTTTCATTTGGTTTGAGTGGAATTTTGAGTGTAGATCTGCAAGTTACCTTTTGATGGAGTGAAAGAGAGAGGTATATTTATCCCCAGGGCTTGTCCCCGGGATTCTTGTAGAGGAGAACAGAAATGTTTAATTAACCAGAGCCGCTAAGCAATGTTTCGGTTTTCGTCCCCCTAATCCCTCCTTTTCCAAGTTCAAAAGATGGGGGGTGGCTTACCATTGTGTTGTGTAAATTTTTAAGCCAGAATTTTAATTCTGGGGAGTTTTGGCGTCAACTCTGGCTTAACTGAAGAATGAAAATATAATTACCTTTTTTTTCCCTTCTTTTTTTGCTTCTTCATTCTGAAACTTGAAGTTTTTGTGGGTGATAGCTTTGTGCTAGAAAGCACACAGGAATCATATACCACCCGCTGATATTGTCTAAAGAACAGATTACTCTTGCAAAAAGGTTGGAATTTGTCTAGGTGTTAAAGTTTTAATTGTGTGTATCTTTGTGGGTAAATAGTGGATAAAAATAACGGGTGTGTGGTGTGTCAGCTGCGAGGTGCTAAGAAAATATGGCTTGGTTCATGCTTATATACCCCTATTGAATTTGTTGTATGATATTTCATGCCCTGTTACATATTACCTGACACATTAAGTATACATGTATAATTTCTGAGAATGGCACCAATAGCTGCATATAACCTATTCAAATTTGTGGCAATAGATACCGGGCAACAGGAAACTGTTTTATATAGGGGTTTTACTCAGACACACATGTATGCAAACCAATGCCATATAAATATACACACTAAACACAAGAAGCTTGGCGAAGGGAGTATATTTATTCATGTACCCTGATGATCTGCAGCCCCCCTCACCATTTTGCACGGTCGGTGAGAGTGACTCCATAGTCTTCCCTGTCGGGAAACCAAAGAGGGAACAGAAACGACTTAACTTGAAGAATTTTGTCATTGTCAAGTTCGAAAATGGTATAGGATTAGCGATATTCCATACATTTTGACCGATAGGGTTACATTATATACAACCTCAGCAGTCAAGTAATAAAGTGGCAATACAAACAAGCGCATATGGTCATTGCAATTATCTTAGCTACAATATGTGCTCCTTCTTACCATTCTCTTCTCTCCTTAACTACCGCATCTTTCATCGATGTCAATCAAAATTTTGATGGCTTTTTCCCCCCTTCTCTGGAAAGCGTGGCGGTGTATTTATAGATTGTCTCTATAAAAAAATAACAATAAAATAAGACAAAAAGAGAAAGGAAAAGAAAGAAAGAAAGAAAAAAGAAGCCTGACTGCCTTCTTGGTTAGTGGTTTATTGAGGTTTTGGTCAAGTTTACAGCTAACAAAAGTTCATATGCACGATAGTTATTGATGTTCTCATGGTCAGGGAGTAAACTTGTCCCGTTTTATTGAACAGTGGTCAAGACAGAAATTCTATTTTTTTTTTGCTGTCCTAGTGACCGTCAGATGACACTATGCAATTGATTAACTACAGCCTTAATCAAAGTCAGTACAGGATGGTTTTTGTCAATTTATCAAAGTCTATCAGAAGGTGAATCAGGAACTTTCCTAGAAGAAAGCCAAATTGAAGTGCTATTTTGTTATACACATCTACAGTAGCTATTAAATCGCTAGTCAGATTGTCTGTTACTGGTATATTAGAGGGGGCCGGGGGGAGGGGGAGGGAGGGAGGGGGAAAGACCAGAGGAAAATTTATTTTGGACTGAGGAAAGAGAAAAGACATTCAAAGAAACCTAGTGAAATTTTGTATAAAATTCCTACATGGTATGCTCCAGATACTGATAATTATTGAAATGGTCTGTACTAGAAGTGGACTTGAAGCAAACAGGTGTGATGTCATAATTTCACCCTTGACCTTGGATTGGATAGGGTTCCAACATTGGCCTAAGGGGATGTTGAGTTAAAGAATTATACCAATGATGGTAGTTTATTCAGACTGAGATGTGCATCCTAATTTTGAAGTGGAAAATTATAATTGAATTTTGTTTCTTCTATGGCATCATCACACCTGTTTGCTTCAAGCTCACGTCCCGCTGCAAAACACGCTGCAAACTTCAAATGTTGTTATCTTCAAAACGGTACAGAAGAACTGAACGCCAATTTCACCAATATCCTTTAGAATGTGTTCGGTTCCTCTTTCATAAATTTCAAATGTAAATTTTTCTTTGTACTATCCTTTTAAATTTACAAACCTCCATAGACTGTAATCTGATATGACAAAAACCGAAAGCACTCGTTTCAGATGAACATTGAGTGTCATGCCAAGCGTGGCTGCTTCAAAATCAGGATGACTTGTGTCTATAAATTCAGTCAGTGTGGAAATTGAATATCTATGCCAGTTATTATGTTTGTACATTTGTCACTTAAACTCAATTTATAATTTATTAAAACTATAAAGATAGATCCAGCAATGTGCTTTTCATTGCCCAAGTTCGGGCAATATGTTACCTTACTTTTAAACATTAGAACCTCCTCCGTTTCATTTTTGGGTCTTGGCGCATTTTGTGGCAAGGTTTTTAAAACCTTTGACATAACATTGTTTTGTCTGTTTCCAAAGTTCCTTTTCATGAATGGACCCACAGGTATGCCAATATGAACGTTTCATTCTTATGGGATCAACCACTACCTACCTACCCTATTGGTCTGATGGTGATGGATGTGTGGTGATGTCACCTCACCCCTTGCTATCTCCCTCCTTTTGATGTAGCTCTTTTTTTCTCTCCCCCTAGTCAGTCTGGTCATTGTAGAATAAAATGTAAGTTGTGGTATGAACCAAACCACCCCTTCCCCCCCCCCCATCGGTCACCAGTGTGCATAAAGTTGACAGTGTTAGATACTACTCTCCCCATCCATATCGTAAAACATTATCCATCAGTCCATATTTCATGAGGACGGGCGGCGGGCGCCCCTGTACTCTGATAAGACCTTAATGGATCTGACTTTGTTACTGATTACTTTCAGTTTTCGTATTGTGTTTCAAGTGTCTCTATTTAGTTTGTGATGCTCTTAAGGAAGTATGCACAGTTGACAGAGAGAGCTGTTTGAGGTAACCCCCGTGACCCCATTACAAGCTCATCAAATAATATCAAACTCATGTTTGGTAATGTTATACATAAATCAAATCAAATCAGTCATGTTTACATTCTTAGCTCTTGTTTCATTTCTTCAAGTTTGTGAGTCACTCTGGCAATGTTTGCAGATATGATTGCCCAGTAACACTCAAGTGGACTGGTTCATATGTGTGAGATAACCCAATTCTTTTCTTTCTTTTGGTTGGTTGGAAGGTTAGAGGGGTGGGGGGGGGGGAGGTGTCCCAGATCATCGAGATCTGATAAGGGATGTAGCTTATATTTCTGTTGCTACATGTATTCATTTGTGATTTCCATGGCAACATATGCTTATATTGTTAGTTTTCGGTTTGTTATTGTGGGAGGTCGGATAACCTCTGATGTGTGGAGTTCATGTTTGAATGAAATCAATCTTTATGTCATGAAAGGAAACCTTGAATTTTCCTTTCCGCCAAGTTTGTGTCTGAAATGCCCCAAGGGGCAAGTGGTTCCTCAGTTGTAGGTATAAGAAGGGTAGGAGCAGTTGCAAAGGTAATAAGAAGTAGTTGGGATGGATCTGCACATTTCCAAGTTGTGGCGTATAATTCATTGGTAGATACAGTAGCATGCCTGGATTTATTATCTAGGATAGGTGCCACATTGGGTTTAACCCAATGATGGTCCAATTGGATATGCAATTTGTCAAATGTAATTAACTTTATAATACTAGTGGGAAGATCTATAATCTGTCCCAAAGTTCAGGTGCTGAAGTGTTTTTCCGTATATAGTTGAATATATCTAGCAAGTTTTGATGCAATAGCTAAATAAATATTTAACTGTGCAAAAGAGAGATATAAATTATATAAAAAAATTAAAGAGGAACTTTTGCCTCCTGTCTGGGGTGACTTTAACATGGTAAATAAGTTATCTTTATGCTCATCATAATTAAATGTATAACCCTGAAGGACGGGTTATGATCTAAGTATAAATAGACAGTTCTGTTTATTAGTATAGTGATACCATTGAGTCATTTCTATAGACTGACTTCTCATACATCTCCATCGCCACAGTATATTGTATATGGAGAGAGAAACCTGTACAAACGTCTAGCAGACTTTTAGCTGATCAGTGATGTTCATACCTAGTTTTAATCTGATTTGAAATGTACAGGCAGAGAAATTGGTGGCGCCCTGTAAGAATTCAGTGAGAGTTGATAATGCTAGAGATCAATGGTTTGTGAGGTCCTGTACTGACAACATTGTCCTGTTGTGTGAAAGTCAAATGAGTTGACAGGAAGGTAAAGAGGGGAGTGAATGGGAAGGAGGGGGCAGTGGCGGAGCGTCCATACAGTCAGGGGGGGCGGATGCCCCCCTTGACTGACTCAAATGGACTGCTGGCGCCCTTTTCAGCTTTTACTACTTTTTACTTATTCGCGATTATTGACTTTTTATTGCGCTCTCATCTACCTATTGACATTTATCATATTTTGTTGGTGTAATTTTCTGACAAAATGGCAACGACACCTTTTTATTCTTCGTTTATCTGCAAATTAGCAACGCCCGGAAAGAGTAATTTCCTGCGATCTAGGGAGTATCTTTACTCAAAAATTTTCTGTACGCTCCGCTCCAACCTGTGGTGGCGCTCCGCTTAGATAGTGTCAAAAGCGCCCCTACAGACCATTCTTGCCCCCCCTGACCAATATCCTTAGCTCCACCACTGGAGGGGGCGGGGTTGGTGTGGAGGTGGTGGGTAGATAGGAAGGGTAACATGTAAATAGAGAAGGACTGCTTATCAATCATTGGTAGTTAAAGATCATATAGTGTTTTAACATCCTTCCACCTCCATCTCCTCCCCAGCCTTCTGTGTCCTCACATACTTCGGATCAGTCTCATATTTCCCCAGTCAAATTGTCCATTTATTTATTAGGGGTTTCGTACAGCAAAAAAATTGTATAATGCTCAATCTATCATGAGCACAACACTTAACATCCATTACTTATTGTTGGTAAGATATTTTGTCAAAGAACAAATCATTTTGTTGCTGAAAAATATCCGGAATAAAAAAAAATGGTTTAATCCAGCCAGATAAATAAGAGGCTTGATACCTCTACCTTCTACCACTCCTTCATGCTACTTGCCTTCCTTACTTCTCCATCCCATTCTAACACCCTTTATCCTTTCCTTACAGCTTCATCTCCTACTCCCTCACCCCATCCTATCCTCTTCTATCATCCTCTCCTCCCATCCTCCCATCTTCTCCTCTCATCCTCTCATACCATCCTCTCATCCTATCCTCTCCTCCTTCCTCTGCATACCGTTGTTCTGTACTGCTCCAATTTGGCAGTATGTGGCTCAATCTGTCAAGTCTGTTTCATTTATCTCTATAGAACTGTTTAGCAATGATCTATTTTTTAGATCATTTATCATTTAAGTTATTCCTATCATCCTCACCCCGTTGTACTGCATTCATTTCATTTTAACCCATCCCGCTACCATCACTCTCTCAACCCCCTTCCCCCTCCCCCCTCATCTCCCCATCCTCTAGTATTGCATTACTACACATTTTGCTATTTCTCTTTACTGTTTACCATCCTAGTTGAAGATCAATCCATTTAATAACTTAGTTGATGCGTAACTGTATTTCGACCACTCTATTCATCTCTTGTTTCGTTTCCTTTTCATTCTTGTAATCATTCTACTTTCTCTTCCGATTGTGTGTTTACCTGTCTTGACTGTTATAAGCTTTCTGAAAATCCCTGCCAGTCTTAAAAACTCTCTGGTTGTGAAAATCCATCCCATTTCATGATGGTATTTCTTGTAGTGATGGTGGGCTTTTGTGTTTGATGTCTTCATGTACAGCCAGCGCTGTGAATGAAAAGCAAAGAAGGAAGAAAAAAAGAAAGAAAGTGGTTACACTTCAACAAGAAACTATTGTTAGTGGGTGATAATAGGAGGGTCCAGTTACAGATGAAGAGAAAGATCCCCTTGTAACAAAAGTTCTCCACTTGACTGGTCAGGTATGCCTGGCCTTTTCCAACGAATGTGTCTGCATTTCTATCAGTGCAATGTGTAGTAGTAATTATCAGTGTATTAGTACATTAGACCGGCTTCGACTTTTGTAAGAAGAACTAAATAGATGTTATTCTGCTAGGTCAATAATGGTAGCCATCTAAATAGCTTCCTTGGCAAATGTCTGAAGTGTCTGGAGTTTTATAACATTCAGTGCGATTTTCAAACGTGGAGGATTTAACTGGTAGCAGTAGACAAATAGGCTCTCTCCAATACGATTGCTTAATTCTCAGAACATTCTCTGCACTCCCTGACATACAGTGGTATGTCAGTCACTTGTTACAGTCATGTTACTTACCAGGCTTTTATCTTTTCGCAAAGGTAAGAAAATAAGTTTTTCATAGTAGTCAGTATTTTAAAATGTTAAAAAAAATCATTGTTCTGTGGTTATAAAAAGAGTAAATGTAAACATCATTAGGTTTCACAATGTGAAAACTCCAGTGAAAACACACCAACCCAATTCAAAGGTACAGCAATGGAGAAGATGTTGTTGTTATGTTTGAATTAGAAAACAAAATGCTGTTTACTGTGACACTGGTATTGGTATAAATTAAAGTGGTTATGCTAATGAATGCTGGTGAATAATACAACTCACTGATTATTTACTTGATTGTGTTATACATTGTAAATATCTGATCAAATAAAGTACACACATATTTTAATATTGAATAGTATTGTACATGATATTTTACAAGCATGCTGTGTGTACTATGACTCCATCTGACTTTATACCGATTCATGCATCGCAGTGCCCGTAAGGTTTTCAAATTTTTGATGGTACAGTCTGTCCTTGATATTCATAAATAATCAAGATGTATATATCTATACATTGCATGGAATATGGCAATGACCTATCTAGTGGTATGGTGTATCAGTTTTGTGTAGTAGTCTTAATGGGCCTGTTACTTTCAATTGTTTAAGGGTGAGCCGCTTTTTGCAATAAACATCTGCACAGACAAGGTAGTGTCGTGGTGCCTTTTGTCTTCACAGCCATGATTTATTCCTATGTCAGACATCCCACAGAAACATTTAAAAATCTTTAAAACATTTGAAAAACATTTATTGTTAAAAGAATACTCTTTAAAACCTTTATTTTTGTTTTTAGTTAAAAAAAATATTTAAAGATTTAGTATCTGGTAGAAATATTGTATTCAATCATGCAAACCATTGGGTACTAAGTTTTTGTGGACAACCAGGCATGATTCATGCAGTTATACAAAACAGACTCACAAACAACAGTTAATGTAAGTCAGGTATTTTAAACAAGGGCCACAGATGATGTAAAAATGGGCATAGATGGTGAGTATGTTACAAATTAACTTCATTTTGGACCTTTAAAAACCTTAATTTTATGTTTGAAGCCTTTAAAAACCGTTATTTCTTCCTTTACGACCTTTAACAAAACCCGTTATTTTGTTGAAGAGCTGCTGGGAGGTCTGCTATGTAGTTTGGAGTAGAAGTTAGGGACAGATGCATAGGATAATTGGAGAAGCTGAAAAATGTGAATTCAGATTTGTAAATGGCTTTTTGTTGCCATGAATCTCCAATCCCTCTCTCTTTGTGAAGATTGAAGGCTAACATAGTACGCTGTGTCTCCTTCCATGCCAGGCTTCACACTCCTGTGTTTTGTGTCAACATGCAGTACGTTTTGTATCGTTACCTTATCGCTAATTATGACCATATCTGATAATTGATAACTGTGCACATCTTGGGATCTGGCGAGTTTGCCGGACTTATGCCAGAATAAGCAAAGAGTTGTGTGTCCCATGCAGGTGTTTGTTTTAGAAGCAAATATTGTATCTTTTTCAGTATTATTTCTTTAGTTACTAATCAAATAATTTGCTTTCTTAAAAAAAAAAACTGAAGTTTGAACCTCTCTTTTGTTTGTCCAATATGTAAATCAAACTGTGGTCAACTGTGAATTGGGCCAAATACCAACAATATTATGTTGTACCTTGCAGATCAAGAATTTTGCTTGTACACTATAAAGGTAACCTGTGTGTTCCTATAGAGATAGCTTTTAACCTTTTTAACTGCCTTGGTAACCAGAATGTAGCAGTTTAAAAAAAAAAATTATAATTCCTTAAGTCATTTGGTTAATTTGTCCTGCTTATTTTCTAATGTTAAATATTGCTCTTGAAATTCCAATTGTTTTTCAACCTTTAGTATTGTTTTCAAGTATCAGCAATATTTTACTTTTATCAAAAACAACCACTGTGACATCCAGATGGGGAGAATGGCAATTTCAATGACAATGACTTTTAAACTACGTTATTCTAAAAAAAAATAGGTAGAATTTTCTGTCATTTTTTGGGGGAATTGTTCACTGCAATTATGTCTTTCACATTTGAAAGTAAACAAGTCTAATTGTGTCTAAGATGCAGCAAAACATTCTTTTTATCTTGGATTGCTCATCTACCAGAGACACCCCCCCCCCCACCCCTGGCATGTGTATCCCAATGTGTGATTGACCAAAGCAGTGCCAAGACTTGCTGGGATGGGTTAACAAGTTACCTTTTGAGTTTGCCGGAATTAGAAGCATTCTATCAGCATCACTTTAATTGAATGAAACTAGATTCTAGAAAAAACCTTCCACAAAAGGCTTTGAATTCATTCTGGTCTTGTCTGTTTGTTCCATTAGTTCCATGTGTTATTACACATGATGAAGCAAACAGGGTTATGCCCCTCTCTAATGGACCAATTAGGTACAATCTTGAAACACCTAACAAAGAAATACCTTTTTGTTGTGAGTACAAATGTACAAACCTCTCTCTCTCTCTGTCCTCCCTCCCTCTTCTTTTTCTCTCCATCACCTCTAAGTAGATACAAAAACTTTTGAATGTCAAGAAACCAAAATGTACGTTTGATCGTTTCTTGGGGGGGCTATTTGCGGTCGCTGTGAATTTGTCAATCTAATAGTACTTTGCTTAGCAAACAGTTTTAGACTTTTAAATTACCAAGTCTATGATCTTGAATCGAGGAAGGAAGTGAAATAGTGAAGAGGATTGGAATGTTAACCATTTTTTTGCGTTATTTCCCGCTTTGGGGTTTTCCGTTTTGTTTTTTGTTGAGGGTTTTGTTTGGGGGTTGCCCGGTTTTAGGGTTTTTTGGTATTCCTTTGGGGTTTTTTTGCTTCCTTTGTTTTTGGGTTAAGCCACCCCTTCTTCTTTGCTTTTTTGGTTTTCTTTTGCATTTTTTGTAAATTTTGTGTGTGTTTTTTGGAGAACTTTTTCTTTTGTGTCTAGATCTCTGTGGGCGAGGGATTTGTAAAGATCCCTTAAGACCTGTAGCACATTTAATTGCAGGCCATTTAACACAATAATCAAGATCAACACTCTGGCTCTTATCTCTGGAACAACTTACCAGATCACATTCGAACATGCTCTAAACTTTCTACATTCAAAAGTCTACTTAAAGACCCATCTTTTCACTTGTTCTTTTGTAAATTAATCTGCTTTCTTTTTAAAGTGCCTTGAGCAGTGACTTTTGTCTACTGATTTGGCGCTATATAAGTCTCATTTATTATTATTATTATTATTGAGACTCCTAGATCGAATCGAGAGTTGATTGTCTGAGCGATTGTAAACGTTCTTGAAATCACATGTGACCTTAATCATACTGTTTCTTCACACAAGTATATCAGTGCCTGCTATACATTCCCAAAAATTTTATTTTACTATATAACAAATGAATGTAATTGGTATAGGGACATCAGTGTGGTGGCCTCGGTCACCGAATTATGTCATAAGCTTGTCTTCTGTCATGAACGAAATTAACTCAGTTTGCCCGGTTTTGAGATCATTACTAAAAAAAGGGTTAACTTGGATTCTGATTTCATTCATGTTAATGTAGTGTCTATTGATTTATTTCAAAGACATGCTTGGTGGAAGAATAATTTCCACCTCACATATGATATGTTTTAAATTTGTCTCATTCTGCTTTTTGAAGAATTTTAAGACTTTTATTTTATTACATTGTACACTACCTGGATATTACTCTAATCCCTTCAAATGTGGTAGATGTGTGTATCTGGTATTTTATTGGTGATTATTATGCCTCGTTCTATGCTTTCTTGCAAAACTCCTCGCAATTTGCTGATTGTGGTGTTAATATGTTATTAATAGTTACAGCACCACTGTTACAGTAATTCCCCACAGTTGATAAAACAGGTGTACAACATGGCAGATGTGATAATAGTTGATTGTCGCCCTCTATTCCCAGTTGCTGTCTTTGAAACCTGCACTAAGTTACAAAGTGGTCTGTTATTGATAGTTATAAAGAACTGCATTCTGCCAAAGAGATTTTCAAAAGTATGCATGAATAACAATCTAAATACTGGTCTCTTCAGTCTGACATTATTTACAAATATTTTTATATATTTTTATATATTTTAATATTTTGTATTATTGTTTCCTCCCTTGAAAAAAAGAAAAATTAGGTTTTATACCATAGAAGAAATATAATTACTAGTATTCCATGGTTATACCACAATGTTTCCAATACCACAAGGTACCTGGCAACGTAGTACACCCTAAAGTGCTGAGTGGACTTTCCCTCTTCTCCCCCCCCCCAACCCCACCTCTCCCCCTTTCCTATGGTTGCAAGTCCTATTTAGAATAATGAACTTTAGCCTTTAATGACTTTTGGAGGTTTTCACTTCTTTTGTTTTGTTTCTTCATTGTAGAGATTGAAGCTACGGAGGCCTGTGTTTGGCTGAGGTCCACCGGTTTCCCTCAGTATGCTCAGCTGTTTGAAGGTGAGTCTTTATTCCCATGTTGTCTTACTGTACATCTCATTTCAACCATCTTCTATTTTATCTGTATTCCAAGGTTTAATTTTGTTACTCCACTGTTTTCTAAAGTCAGTTTTCCCTATTCTGTCCTGTTCCTTGGCTTTGCTTTTTGCCTGCTCATAAGTAGTGTTAAATGTGGTTTCATTGTTTGGGTTTGGAATAAAACTTATCACTTTTAGTGGTTTTTGTTGTTTGTTTGTACTTGTATCTCAGCAAGATCTCATAGTCAGAACAAAGAGGTAAGAAGGAAGGAAGCTACTTAGTACTTTTGAGTAATTTCTGTAACTGTTTGTTTGTGTGTGTGTGTTTGTTTGTTTGTGTGCTCGCTTGATTACTTTCAAGTGCTTCATACAAATCTCATTACTGAAAAGTAAAACTAGAGAGGAAGCTGTAGATCATTGTATGCTAGAAGTGCCTTAGGGGATATCACAGGACTATTTTCAGAAGCAGGCAGTGTTCTATTGGATTGATGTGAGTCAAAGACAGGTTAAATTTAGACCAACAAGTTGGTGCCAATGGTACGTTTCTTTCGTATTTCAATGCTTAAAATAATTTTAATATAAAAATTTTAAAAAATCAGTTTACATGAGGGGTGACTTTTAAGATGTACTTCATCACATGCTTTCCTTCTAAGTGTTTAAGTGATGATGAACAGAAGACTTAAGTCAAACTACAGTATGGGTCAATAGTTGAATAAACGGTGCACAGTACTTACATGCAAAGTTCAATTTGGCGGCTTTACCAACATCTGTGTCTAAATTATCCTCACACATGTAAAAATGCATCGCATCAAGCTAGCATCATTTGAAGATGAAAAGAAAATTGCGTAAGTGACAAAATTTAGGAAATTCTCAACCTTCCTGTGGTAAGGTTTGATGTGAAAAAAGTTAATGATATGCAAATAGCAGGTCAGATATAATTTTTTTAAATTAAATTTTTTAAGTAATAATTGTTTATTAAATTA
>KN888011.1:3729-51663 GCA_000934455.1 Apostichopus parvimensis | reverse complement strand
TGTAGAGATTGAAGCTACGGAGGCCTGTGTTTGGCTGAGGTCCACCGGTTTCCCTCAGTATGCTCAGCTGTTTGAAGGTGAGTCTTTATTCCCATTTTGTCTTACATCTCATTTCAACCATCTTCTATTTTATCTGTATTCCAAGGTTTAATTTTGTTACTCCACTGTTTTCTAAAGTTAGTTTTCCCTCTTCTGTCCTGTTCCTTGGCTTTGCTTTTTGTCTGCTCATACTGTTAAATGTGGTTTCATTGTTTGGGTTTGGAATAAAAGTTATCACTTGTAGTGGTTTCTGGTTGTTTGTTTGTACTTGTATCTCAGCAAGATCTCATAGTCAGAACAAAGAGGTAAGTAAGAAGGAAGGAAGCTACTTAGTACTTTTGAGTAATTTCTGTAACTGTTTGTTTGTGTGTGTTTGTTTGTTTGTTTGTTTGTGTGCTCGCTTGATTACTTTCAAGTGCTTCATACAAATCTCATTACTGGAAAGTAAAACTAGAGAGGAAGCTGTAGATCATTGTATGCTAGAAGTGCCTTAGGGAATACCACAGGACTATTTTCAGAAGCAGGCAGTGTTCTATTGGATTTGATGTGAGTCAAAGACAGGTTAATTTTAGACCAACAAGTTGGTACTAATGGTACGTTTCTATCATATTTCAATACTAAAAATAATTTTAATATAAAAGAAAATAAAAAAAATAAGTTAACAGGAGGGGTGACTTTAATTTATACTTCATCACATGCTTTCCTTGTAAGTGTTTAAGTGATGATGAACAGAAGACTAAGTCAAACTACAGTATGGGTTAATAGTTGAATAAAGGGTGCAGGGTACTTACATACAAAGTTCTATTTGGTGGCTTTACCAACATCGGTGTCTAAATTATCCTCACACATGTAAAAATGCATCGCATCAAGTTAGCATCATTTGAAGATGAAAAAAAAATTGCGTAAGTGACAAAATTTAGGATATTCTCAACCTTCCTGTGGGTAAGGTTGGAGGTGAAAAAAGTTAATGATATGCAAATAGCTGGTCAGATATAATTTTTTTAAATTAAATTTTTTAAGTAATAATTGTTTATTAAATTAAATTATTTTTTTAATTTATTTAAATTGAATTATAAAATAAAATGTTTATTAAAATAAATTAAATTAAATTAAACAGACTTTATTTTTAAGTGATTATTGGCTAGGATTATGATATGACTCATTGGACTATCTGTTTTGAATCTGTCATCATTCACCTAGGCCTATGCCTTTATCCTATCCAGCCAACATCCCTGCCATTTAGATCTGTTATCATAGGGATCTTGGAAAATACACTGTTTTGCCTTCATAAGCATCTGGATTGTAAATCAAGACAGTTACTGTCCAGCTCTGGGATTAAAGGCTTGTCCCATTATCCACATTCCTGAGAGAGGGGGAGAAATGAGTCATCTTTAGAGAGCATGCATCCAATACAGACCATGGTAATGATCGGTCTGTCCCCCCTGTCCATTAAATGAAAAAAATGGGAACAAAATGGGAACAAAAGCTCTCCATCTGTTGTGATGTGAAGGCTAGTTGAGAGATTTTCTTAATGCTCTGAAAGTTTTAATAAATGTAAACATGAACAGGGGACCTGAAACTAACCCACTTTTAACAGCATTCTCAGTCCTCTGTTGTCAAATAGTAAAACTTTTTGTATTTCTATATGGCACCCTGACACAAAGTCTGTTATTTTTTCCACCTTGGGGGTAAGGAAACCAAATCACAGGTTCTCTTGAGTTTGAAAAGAGGTGGTGGGGATAATCCCCTAACAATAGAACAGCTTAATCTGATAGGTACATGTCTATCTCTTCGTATCATAAACTTTGGTTATCTTCTTTTCAGTATTGCTGTAGAACTTTCCCCCATTGAAATAAGCAGACCAGAATTTTGGACCTGTTCTTGCATTTTTTTTAAACTATTTCCCCACGATTTGGGATTAGAACCAGTTGATGAAAAGACTGGGATTTAGAGCTTTATAAAGTGTCTGGCTTACTCTGCCTGTTCTTTAAGTACAGATGTAGTTACTAATTTTAGCATCTTCTCCTGGGGGGGGGGGGGTGAGGAATGGGGTTTCCCCACAGCTTCCCAGTGGAACAAAAAAACAATCTTGTTGTTTTTATTTTAGTACAAAATTTGGTACAACTGCTGCAGGGCTTGATCCTTGCTTACATGACTGGCTTTGCAAGATTGGAATTATATTATTGCTTGTTTGCCATCTTATTTGTAACCGGTTTCCTCGTATTCTGAGTACTGCTGTCGACACTGTCCCATATATTTTGTGTCAGTTCTAGTTCTAACATGGGCAAGGTGATGTATTTTCACAGAAGTTCCTAAGACCGAGATTATTTAGGAATGATTGTGACGTGAACGCAGACGGAGAAACAACAACAAGAACAGTTATTCTGGGAGAAAAGGACTTACCTTTTGGTTTGCAGTTAGTGACTGAATGAGTGAGTGAGTGACTCATTGGAATGTATTTCCTGGAGTGTGGTGGTGGTGGTACTGTAGATACAGACCTCTTTGAACATGCAAAATGTTTTCATGTTCATGTTTTCATGAGTCATAGTATTGAGTCCAATATGGATTAATAACATATGCCAATGTGACATTGAAGGAAAATCCATTTGCTTGGAATTGAAACTGATATCATTTTTAATAGCTTGTTAAGTAGGTCAATATAACCCAGCTTGGATGAGGACGATCTAGATACATAGTGTGTTTCGTTTATGACAATGATATGTGCAACATAGAAGCAGTTTGCCCAGTCTGATTGAAAATGCCCTGAAGTTGAATAAACGGAATTATGCTCATTGACAAAAAGTAATTTAGAGAATTGTGGTCGGAGAGGATGACGAATATTACCCAGCAGATAGATAAGTACTGTTTATTTGGTTTTGTTCATTTTTAGCAAGATTGTGCCAAATTGGTCAGAAAATATAGCATTTCCTTAATATGTTTTGGAAAGAATACATATGAAGAAAAGTTCCCAAGAACAGAGGGCATGACCGTTGGAAATGGCCATGAGCTGTCCCTTCATACCCGGCAGCCCTTCATGTCGCATATGGCGAGAGGAAGTCAGGAGAAGGGGAATCAAGTTTTAAAAAGTTTAGCCAAAATTTGTGTTTTCTGTGTGATCTTAGCCTTTCATTATTCTTTGTCCTGACTTTACCCATGATTTGCCGTGTACAGTCCCTAGCCTTCTCCGATCACCTTCCATGGACCCTTTCCACCTCCCACCTCCCCCTCCCCCTTCCACCTCCCATGCCATTCATTTCAAGTTTTGACCCTTCCCCATTGAACTATCTGGCCTGTCCCACACTGATCATGGATTGCAAAAGTCTGTCTACTTCAGGAAGCAAACCACTTACTGGTGATAGATTTCAGTTTTGTGTGGGTGGGTGGCAAGTACTGCAACCTGATTAGCTTCTATAAATAACCATTTCAGATTGATTGTTACGATCGGGACGTGTTGCATTTGTCACCCTCCATGACCTTTTTTTTGGGGGGGGGGGTGGTTGGGGGGGGGAGATGTGTGGGAGATTTCAATATCTCTGCTGCATCTTCCGAATTTACACAGTTTGACAGCATTGAAGATACAGCAGCAGCATGGCTAGTTTTGTGTTAAACTTTGCTCAAAACTGATTGGTTGTTCTTCCTAAAATGGAAATTTGATAACCAGTAGTTTCCCCTGGGACGGACCATTACATTATACTTTTGCCAACTGGACCTGTTAGGGATTGATATCCAAAGGGGCACAAATGAAGGAACCTAATAACACATTTAACATAAATATAAATATAATACTGCACACAGACATGTGCAAGTCAGTCAGTTGTACCTGTAGGTATGGTATGAGAGTAATGTAGCATGAAAAATGGTGGAGAGAGGAGGGCAGAACTAAAACATTACCAATACAGTAGGTTAGGTAGATGGAAAAGTGCATTTGTAGATCAGAGACAGGTAAGTGTCTTCATGTGTTAACACACAAACCAGTATGTTTTTGGATTGTACATACGTTATCATGTCATGTTGTTCGTGCGAATGTTCTTATGATATCCATCTCTCCCTATCCACAATTTTATTGTTTTTAGTGATCAATATAGAAAGTTTGTATTCTATAATTAATCTAGAATCTACTAAAATAGTATTAGCTTTGATTTATAAGTACTGGTAGCTGAAGGTGATAGCTGATTTTACAACCATTTGTTGAAATCTGAAACTATACTAGGGTTTTAAATAGCTAGTTATAATTGGCCGAGCAACAATGACATGTGTTGTGTGTGGATATTATTCATAAGTATTGATACCATGTCTTATAAACACATTTCTATTTATATATATAGTATCTTATCATTTCCATTCTGATGATCATCCATCTATAATTCCGATGAGTCTGCAGTAATAGTGCTCATGGTACATTAAACTTACAAAATAACCCACAAATCTCCTTGAAATTGGGTCATGATAACAAAATTAAAATAAGAAGGTTAAAGACATTGCCATGTGTGTATATATAAATATATAGATCTATCTATATATATGTATATATATATATATGTTTATATCTGCTTAGATACATATGTCCTCGCACAACCATCGCACTCTGATTGTCAAGCTTCTAATTTTGGCTTGTAGGTTGCCTGTGGGACGAGGGAGGAAGGTTGCTGGGGGTTGCTGGGATGGGGGATGATAGGGAAAGCTCTGCTCAGTTGTACAGTTTTGATACAATTTAGTAGGATGTGTACTTGGGCTGTGCTCTGGCGAACTTATTGTCAACACTTGCCTTATGTTATGCAATTTTTAGTGTGAGTGGCATTTAAACGACGACTGTACAGCTTACATGCGAGGCACTTTGAACTTGATCTTCGAAGTTTATACCACGGGCCTCTCTTATCGGTCTTCGAAACACACGATCTGCTCTACCTAGCTTACTACAATTGGTAACATTTTTGCAAAAATGCCATGCAGAACGGGTAGATTGAGAATGAAGTGGGAAACGTATATTGCACGTGCAGATAGCGAACCATTTAGCACAGTTAATTCCCATTGAGGTTGCTGGTTGACAATAATTAGTCAACAACATACACTTGCTTCAAGTTCGCCTTTGTGCTACTTTTATAAAACTTTATTGCAACCATGGTCTTGGTATGATCCAGGTTTGAGAAGCCTGTGAGTCACTCGCCAAAATGTCCAGTGTAGGGGCATTTTCTATTTGCCACTGTGAGTTACAATCCTACTCTCAAATTGCGAGTTGGCGAGGGTATTGTCGAGGCCTGCGAAGTATCGGAACAGATTTTGTGTTGAAGCTGAGGGATAAGTGTCGTAAGAGATTGGGGCTGGGGGGGGGCTGGAGTCGGTGGATGGTGGGTGGGTGGTGCTCTTCCTGAAGGTATGAAAATAATCTTGACCGAATGTAGACTTAACCTAATTAGCACCTCAGATGGAGATTACCAACATAAACTTACAATCATATCATAAGGAAAGTTGAGACAGTTAAAGCTTGGTTCTTACGTCCTTCTACCTAAAGGAATGCAAAAATAGACGGATTAGTCAGTGTGTATACATATCCCGGCTAAAAATAATTTAGAATAAACCAGGTTGGCAAATGGAGCAGGCAAACACGTAGACGTTGATAAGCCGACTGTTTTGCTTCTGTCCCCACTAATTTTGGGGGCAGTTTACTTTGGTATTAGCTACCAACCTCATTCTGGGGGACGTCCGACTTTGATCTGTTGGGCTATCCTAAAACCTGCTTCTAATTATCAGGGAGGGATGATAAACACGAACGCAGGCGGCCCGGAGAATGCCGTGTTGGTTATTATCTATCAGGGGACATAATTAACCCCTCTTGTCCTAGCACTTCTGATAGTTTTACGTCATTCGAGATGAGTCAGGCGTCCTCTTCTTGTGAACCAGTGCGTTCATTGACACACTTTTCTATCAAGCCACCACATTTTATAAGTTTTGGTGAGATCGGACTTGTGTGTGATCACTGGAATTATTTTGACTTTATCTTTGGTGGTCCAGACTAATTGGGTTTGGTTTAGATCAATGGGACATCGGAAAAAAAGGTTTCTGTACAAAGATTATGTGATTTGTGTTTGGACAATCTCCAGATATGCTAATGGCTACTCATGTAATGCTTTACTTTGTCAGATACTGTAACTGACCGATGGAGGGTAACTAAGTATATTTTCTCGGCATCCTTCAGATTATCCGCCGTGTAGATGTACATATTTCCTCGGATTATATTTTGTCATTTCCTTTGTAATTCTTCATGATTGAATTCTTTTCTCCAACGGAAGGTAATTGGTCTTTGTTTTTCGTGAATGTATTTCAAGCGTTCTATTTTCGGAGCATCAGATATTTTTTCTCCGCTTCCTCGCTTACCTGTCTCCTCACAACCCAATAGACAGATTCAAAAATATCAGTCCACTGAAAAACACACTTCAAGGCACTTTAGGTGATTGAATATAGGAGGAGGGGTCACTTTACCAATAGTGTCCCTCCTGATGACTGAGGTTACCTCTAGGCATCTGAGAGCGTTACCTGTGAGGTTGCGAGGAGACCGGTAAGCATCGTGGCTTATAAATTTATCCAACACAAGTTTTGGGATAATTTAGAGGAAAGTGGTGTGCCAGTTGCTGCCCGCATGTGAAGCAAATAAACAGCCCAGCTGTAGGATATATATATGCTAAGGTAATTAAAAGCAGTCATGAATAGTGTTGTGCGGAATTTCGCCAATATCGGTTCTAAGGCGATATCCGATATTAAAATCCAGATATCGGTCCGATAACAATAGTACCGATATTTTTAAACAGCCAGAATGAAGGTCAAATCACACTTTAAGTCATACATTAATACATAAAGTATTCAACTTATAATCGGTTATCGCAAGTAAATATAGTAACAGTAACCACTTGTGTGACACTCATTTGCGGAAGGCTGTTTGTTAGTAAATTAGTAAATAACATATGCGCGTATGCTATAACACTAGTCTTAATCTCTAACCTCTTTCTACGATCATATTCCCCAACAAGTTTATATGCATGAAACATGTGTGCTTGCTTTTTTTTGGGGGGGGGGGGGGAACAAGCCTATCTTTCCTGTTACTTCTGAGGCTAAATTTTACCAATATGCTGCCGATATTGCAAATATCGGCCGATGCCGATATCGCTATAAAAGACTAACATTGTAATACTAGTCAGTCAAGCATGCATCCGTAGCATATCTACTCCTTCTCTGATAGTAGTTAGTAGTAGTTTGTATATTTATATTTATATAAAGCTTCCTAATGATCCGGAATACCTGCTTTGTCAAGCCTTTCGGTCTGCTTATAGTTGCAATTTTTTTCTCATTGTTCTCTTCTAAGAGTCTTTCATTATATTGCAATTATACAAACTGACTTCCTTTCAACTTAAATGTTTTCAGTTTCATTTTGATTTATAGTTTTGTAGATCTCAAGGGATGGATGGCTGTGCTGCTGCTGCTGCTGCTGTATTATTGTCCTTGTTACAACACTAAGTGTATTTGCTATACTAAGTTGATTTCGGCTTAGTTTTTAAGTCCCTATGGGGGTGAATTGAATGTGGGGACGTTGTGGTCATCGTAGTCCGTGTCCTGACGAACTCCTCTGCATGAAGTCTGGAGACGGTATCGGATACTATACTAAGGAGTAATTTCTGGTTGGTTTATTTATACAAGGAATCATGGCTTCCATCTCAGGTAGTAGTAGTACTAGTTCCAGTTTTAGATAGGCCAGAAATAGTTGCGGTGTTTTAGATAGGCCAGAAATAGTTGCTTCACTCACAGTCCATGTTGGAAAAAGTACAGGTTCGGTAAACAAACACATCGTAATGTTTTCAGTATTTTCAGTACTGTACATACATGTATGTTAAACTGTAAAATAATAGACTGTGCTATTTATATAAAGAGTTCTCAGAACCGCTAATCAAATGCAATGAGATGAAATGGTCTTTTTCTCCTGAATGGCAAAGGGGGAAAAAATGAAGTAAGTTTTCATTAAAAAATGTACTGTTACGGAGAACTTTGTATGGATTTACATGATGTATTATTTGCTTATCATTTTAAGTCATTGGTATATTTTGATGTCAGTTTTATAGGTAATATTCTGGTCATTCCTCTACACCCATTTAACTGGTAACTTCTGTCATTAACCCGTCATTATAAAGTTGTGTCTTGCGAAAGTATGTTTTACTAGGTTGCACTTGAAGGTTTTAGGTAAATTATGGTTTCAGAAGCACTTGCAGGATGTTCAGGACAAGATTCAAGTACTCCTTGATTTAGAAGAACCAAGAGACTATTAATCTTCCCACGCACATGGCAATTTGTGTACTTTGTTTACTGTGCATTTCAAATGCGGTTGTCTTTCTTGAATTCTTGTGCCATTCAGGAATTTCCGGGAGTAATTAGTGTTGAAATGGTTTTTAGCAGTCTTGAAGGCTCTTAAGGTCTGAATTTTTGATCTTATGAAATATGATGGTTCCTGTAGACAAAAACGGCTATCCGATACATCTTTGCATATCTTTATATTAATTGAAATTGTAGTTGGAAAATCCAGAACAGTAAAAAAATCCAGCCTCCACCGGGATTTGAAACCGGGCCTCCCGCTTTATATGCGGACACCCTAACCACTAGGCTATGGGCACTGCTTATATGTACAAAGGTTCAAAACCGGTAAGGAAGGTCTTAATTCCATGGTACAGTAGGTGTTTGTCATCTATATCAAACAATATTAGTTCTGTTTTGGTGACATATTTGCCTTACTCTAAAGATCACCCATGATGCTAACCAACTGGAAATCATTTGTTATTTCTAAAGCCGGATCTCGAAAGAGATACTTTGAACAGACTCTGTTAAATGAAATGGAAGTAAACGACAAAGGCAAAAATAAATATATAATTGAAATTGTAGTGAGTTGGAAAATTCAGGACAGTGAAAAAACTTCCAGCCTTCACTGGGATTCGAACCCGGGCCTCTCGCTTTATATGCAGACACCCTAACCAACTAGGCTATATATATATATACATATACATAAATATATAGAGCAGAATTGCCCATGGCATTTGCTATGCGGTACTGGATAAATTGTTCCATGCTTTTGGCATCTGATGGTAATGCACATAACAACTCCAACTTTTGTCTTTTGGATTAATAAGTGGGATTAAAAAGCACTATCTTGTAGCTCAATCTGAAGATTTGTTCCATAAGTTTATCCCATTTACATTGTACCTCTAAAGCAATTTTCATTTCAAAATAATCACAAAATTAGTTTGTGTTTAATTAGTTCATTTGTGGTTTGCATGTGATTAATACAAAACAAAAGAAAATTGCCTGGGCAACAAGTTTCTCAGAACTTGATGCTGGTTAACAATTTTAATTACAAAAATTTAGTGGATACTTGTTTGGTAGTTTGAGTAACTTAAATTGCATTTTGGTTGAATGTTGCTGTATACTTTAGATGTTTGTCAAAGGCCCAGAATTTCACAAGTTTTAACCACTATAACTGTCATGGCAGTGTTCATTAAGTCTGTAAGAATCTCTGAAGATTAATCCTTTTCTATTCCATCCCACAGAGTCCAAATTTCCCATCGAGGTCAACGTTGTGAAGAAAGACCATGATTTCTTGGAAGAGGATTTATTGGATCCAGTCTTAAGGTGAGTGGTCATTTTGGCCAGTGGTCAGTAAATTTGCACTTTGGATAATCTTAGCAGAAAGAACTAGCTTGTTGCTAGAAATGATTCAAATGGCCAATTCACCGCAGTAATAGCGTTTTTGCTGTATTGTTTCTCTCGGTTACTTTTGCGAAGCCTTTCCGTAACCTTGCAAAATAATTCTTGTAGAGAGAGAGAGAGAGATGATGAAAAAGTTAGAAAGACCTGATGTTTGGATCCTTTTCAAGGATCTTTTTCAAAGGCAAAGTGATATGGAAACAGAAAGGACACATTGAGTCAGACAGACAGACAACTAAACGAACAGTAAAATCAATAGAGTAAAAATAGACTGAACCTAGGAGATGAAACAGCTCAAGGAGACGAAAGTAATTCTCGTAAATAAATTTCGTTCAGACATGTTGTGCTGAATGAACGTATTCTGCAGGATAATTGTCATCAAAATGGTCGCCATTTTTCTTACGTTGATTTAGCAATGTATTAGTGTGAATTTGACCACAATTTGTCACAAATTTGAACCAAATTTCTTAGGTAACAACGAAGGTTATTGCATCTTTCAAAAGCCATATTTAGGTTCCAACAAGTATTAAAAGTGACAGATATTGGAATTTTTGTATCAAATCTGACATGGAATCAGATACACTCCAATATTTTGAAATTATAAAAGTAAACATGTGATTGTGCTCACTTTTTTCCTGCTGTGCGGTAAACCCAGTATAAACATATAAGCTATTCTCTGAAGTAAATAATTGTAGGTAATATTTTAGGAGAAAATTCTGGGTAGATTTTAACAGTAAATACCGTGGATTCAATTTAGATCTGCAATTTTAGAGAAAAGCTAAACAGAGATGGACATAAAATACCTGTCGTTGGTAAGGTTGCTTTAAGGCAAGAGGTCAAATCGTGGCCCTGTTGTTATGATGATGTATTACGTGATAAATGGCTGTACCTGTGCAGCAAGGTTCTTCAAAGTGTTATTGTTATTTTTATGACTGGAACTGAGAGTCAGATAAATTGCTTTTAATTTAACGCAAAGGAGATGAGTCATATCTCCTTTCCTAGAACAGACAAAGTTAAACCAGACAGGAAAACACTGATGTGATTTGGGTCACTGGGCCAGGTATACAATACAAGGAGGAGGAGGAGAAGTGTGAACTCTGAGGGCTGTAATTAATGGAAGTTATGCCAGTGTTTGTTTGGCTCTTAAAATGAAACACTTTAGTAATTAATATGAGTGAGAGTCTTAACATTTGATATAGAAGTTAAATCTCACATTGTAACTTTCAAAACCGGAATGTTGACACGGGAGGGTTGTGTTGTCATTGAAAGGTTGCTGCCTGTATACCCTCTTCCCAGAAATACAGGTTAGTGGCAGGTCTCACCAAGAATAAATGTTTTGTTGAAAAAAGGATGTCTAACTTACATAGTGACATCACAGCAGTGGAAGTTGAATATCAGGTCACATCCTTGTTAGATCTCTCCCAAAATGTGGTTAAAGGTGTTTGATTCCATTAAATTTGAACATTTAAACTTTGATCAACGACATAGTAGGATGTAAGGGATATTTATAACGTTAGGTTTCACAACAAGGAATTAAGGTTTCATCACATCCCTACGGAATAATCTTTCTGATGGTTGAGGATAGCAACTGCGACAGTTTTAGAAGATCCGTGAAAGGTAAGAGAAAATAAACAGAAAGAACAGCATCATTGGTTTCTTATGAAATACCTATTTTGGGTACTCTAAAGGGAAGGAAGTTTCATTGATTTTGCAAAGAGGGACTTTTTGGGTTTTTTTTCATGTAAATTGTTTGTATTTTCTTTTAAAACCAATTAACAAAACCAGATCATATGATAGTGGTGTGAGCTAGCAGAGTTTACAATTCAGGGAATTGCTAATGTGTAAATGTATCCAACTGTGAAACAGTGAATCACTTATACAAGGGAATTACCCTTTCCTTTTGTGTTTGGTACTGATATTGTTCGAAACTGATTTTAAAAGGTGGCAAAGACTTATCAACAAGTTTACAATTCTAAGCAGTATGCATTTAAAATGTTTGTTTACCATTGACGTACAGTCGAAGCCTGTACGTCAAAGCGGTTCATTATTTAAGTGTTTGGAAAGAAGTAACAATGGGCAATAAGCGCGGAAATAATATTGAGGCAAAACCTTGTAAAACTTTGTTGCTTCCTCTCAACTGGAAAACGATGCCAGAAGGTGATTAAGCCACATCGTGATGTTGTGTCTTTGTGAGATAAAAGTAAAGAATATTCTGGCCCGAGAAATACAAAGCTCGTTCACATCATGTAGAGACAGCCGGCGTAATCTCTATTTTGTAATCTTTGTTTTACCGGTTTAAAAACCAGAGACCAGATGTTTAAGTCCTCAACTGACCAGATCAAAAGCATTTGTTACTGGTGTTAATGGAACCCCCTCCACTGGGATTCCCATGAAAGGTTGTTTGAGGTTGCCATTACAAGGGGGTAGATTGACACCAATAGGGTAGTAAAGTCGTCCTCTGTGGGGTTCAGGTGACCCACATCCGGGAGGGGTGCATTCTTTCCTTGGATTGAGTTTACAAGAGTTTATATGACTGGCTTCTTGGCTTGTAGTAGGGTTTCTTTGGTGCTGGTAAGAATGGAATGTATATTCACCTTTTGTTATGGTTATGTCAGGAAAGGGGACTGGAGTCCTGAATTGAAGGGTTCAATAACCCTTGAAAACTACAGATTGAGAAGGATAATGATAGGCAAATGATAGGCAAATGATAGGCAGTAATAGCTTGAGAGGACACTTGCAAAATGCATTGACAACAGCAATATGTCTACATAAGGGTGCCAATGAAGTCTGGATGGGTACTGTTGGAAGTAAGAGAGGGTGCAGTTGTTACACCCACACCAAGATGTGGGAGTATTTTGGTCCAGAGGTTAGCCAGCCAGCTTAAAATGTTATCACTAGGGGTATGTGAAAATGCATGTATGTGAATGCATTCATGGGAAAACAGATGGGTAGGGTGATAGTATGTAAAAAAGGAACATTTGGGTCCTACAGTACATCACAATCGACATCCGTTGGGAATGACATGAGGCAGGTTAACTAGGTCAGTGTTAAGCAATATGACCCTCCTTTAACACCTCCTTCCCCCTCCCCTTCCTTCTCCCATCCCTCCCCCGGTTCACACTTTTATTGAGCACAGTGTTAACATGGGAAAAGCATAGGCTAGGCTAGGCCAGATTTTTAGACAAAATTCATTTGCCTTGTTTACCTAGGTATTACAGTTACTTTTAATTTTGATGGAGGAGGGGAGAGATGGTGGTTAGGGGAGGGGGTTAATGGAGGGGTAGGGGGAGGTTGGGAATGTTGGGGATGTTTTTGGAGGAGGTGAGAGGTAAGAGACTTACTTGTCCATGAATGTTAAGTTAATAGTAGTACCATTATTATACCAAGAGATGGAATACGTTTGTACTGGGTGGAGGAGAACAGCCTCAGTGTTACGGTCGTCTCAGGTTTATAGCTGTGCATGTGTGCACAATGTCAAGTTTTGTCAGGAAAATGCTTTGGCCAAATTGTCTCTTTAATTACTTACCCTACACACTAACCAACCAACTTGACTTGTACCTGTCAATCATGGTTCTAAAGTAGATGCCAATTCACACTATGAACAATGACCTATCAAATCATAGCTTACAAAATGCATTCATGATCCCAGCTTGATCCTTTAATCCCCCATTGCTATAATCTCCTGACTTCTCACTTCTCCTCCCCACTTCCTAGAATAGCCAGCACTCTGTTGTACCCCTGGTATTGTTAACCCTGGTATGATGATCTTTTCCCCATGGACATTGAAAAGAATCACTGAGGATTATACTAATTTACAATGAGAATGTTTAAATACCATTCACAGAAAGGCATAATGTGCCAAATTCCTCCTCTTTTATGAACAGCAGTAGTTTTTCCAGCCTTAGCGATGGTAGATTAATCTATCATCTCTCTGACATTGGTAGTTTTGGTTAGACTTTTGGTTTGGTTAGAGTTTTGCAGACAGGAGATAGGATAAGTTGATATCCATGCAATCTTTCTACTTTTCTCACCAGTTTGCCAAAAGTTGATTGTTTATTCTGACAAAAATAAATTCAAGGTATTTTGTTGACAAACAGGAAGTCAACTTTTGCTTTTCGCTATCTTTTTGAAAGCTCTTGCTTTGCAAAGAATCACTGAGGATTATACTAATTTATAATGAGAATGTTTAAATACCTATTCACAGAAAGGCATAATGTGCCACATTCCTTCTCTATTCTGAACAGCAGTAGTTTTTCCCCGCCTCAACAATGGTAGATTAATCTATCATCTCTCTGACATTGGTAGATTTTTGCAGGCAGGAGATAGGATAAGTTGTTATCCTTGCAATCTTTCTACTTTTTCTCATCAGTTTGCCAAATTTGATCGTTTAGTTCTAAGAAAAATAAAGCGAGGTATTTTGTTGACAAATAGGAAGTCAACTTTTGCTTTTTCCACTATCTTTTTGAAAGATCTTGCTTTGAAGATTTAGTAGGCTTGAAACTTTGCTGTCTCAACCACACTAAGAGATTAAATACATTGATATTTGTTTGCTTTTGTAGAGATGTTTTCTACAAGTTATTCAGTATCTTGCTGGGGAGCCAAACAAACTCACCTCCCCAAAGTGGGTAAAAGTACACTCAAATAATTAAATATGCAGCCCAGTTAAGGTAAAGTTTAAACATCGCTTGACCAGATATTGTTAAGATTTTGCAAGAAACCCGTAGTGATAAATTAGCATAAGACAAGGAAGAGAAGAGAGATTGGATGTCCCTTGCAGAGATTACATGTGAGGCGGAAGAAGCACGCACAAATATTTCCCCGTTCCAAAGCAAAGTCAAAGGGGAAAAAAAAAGTATTTATATATTTTTTTGCCTTTGAAAGAATCATTATTAGTGACTATCAGTCTAGTTTATGTTTGATAAATAATCTTTAAAAAGGGCTTTATTCCTTGAATTTTGTGGAAATGTATATCTCTCAAGAACATTGGTTCACCTTGGCTGAGTGAGGGCGGCCATGTCCGTCTGTGCGTATGTTTCATTGAATCGTCTGTTCCCTGCGAGAAGTGATTGACTGATACAAGGTTGATGACTCCACAAAGAAATCAATTATTTTGGAAAACCAAAATAATCATTAGAAACAATTTTGAAATGTCAGAGTTTAATGCTCATCTTCCCATTTTCAAACTCGGAAGGTTGTGCCTGTTCAACGATGTGCTCAGGGTTTTCGGCGGCAATTCAATTTGGCACCTTGTATTGATTTTCGCCGTCGGTTATTAGGGAGGAATATCCCAAAATTAGAGGAATGTGACTGTCACATGCGTGGCAGTCTTCGCCAAAGAACAGCTGGAAGTTTGCCAAGGATTTTGAGTTCTCTCCAGATTGTTGTTTTTCTTGTTTCCTTCTGGTACGTAGGATGACGTACTCAATAAAGTTTCTGAATTGTCTGCATAGTGAGGCATTGTTTTCTGAGTGACTAATTGCTGTTATTTATGTTTTAGCTAGAGACAAGGCAGTTGATACCAAATAATGAACCATCTTAGAGGTGCTGATAGGTACCTGAGGTAAAGAGGACATGTGTATATCAACAACATCCCTTCCCCCTCACCCTCATCTGTCTTCATAAAGCGATAACAAAAACTAGGCTACCACAAATAGTAACACTCGCTTTGCTTCATACACTACAGGTCTATGTTGTAAAATTTTTTTTTTTTTACATCTACGGCCTGCCACATTTATGTCTTTGTCTCTGTCTGAGTTACGGTGACCTGAAATAGTATATACAGTGTCTGATTTGTATTGATAGTAGATGTAATTGATACATTGGGTTACAGCTATGCTTTTGCTTTCTATTACACCTCTTAATTAATAATTCATTGCATCACCGTATTGATGGACAGTTAGATCAGTGTTGGCACAGGCAAACGTCGACACCTTGCCTTCCTATGACGTAGTCCGCCATTCAGTTTGGAAATTCCAGCTGTTTTTTTTTTCTGTTCTGTCCTGCCATGCTTCCCTGTTCAGTGTATTTCAACGTACACCTAATGAACTAGACATGTAGTAAACACAACTTGAAGCCTATGCTGCATACGATTCAACCACGTCATACACTATTACCACGGTAATAATAGTTTTGTGTGGGTGTGTTGGGTGTGTGACCAAGGACGACAGTGTGGATTGGATCTCGGCCAAACTTTGTCAGAAAAAAATTTGCATTCATTAATTTTCTTGATCAGAGACAAATTTATTTGGGAATCAAATTGAAAAAAAAATTCACAATCAACTAATTTATGATTTACATTTTCTGGAAAAAAAAAGAAGGATTCGTAGGTTTTGTGTGTCGTTTGTTTGGTTTTGAAAACAAAAAATGTGTTGCAATGTTGTATCATTTGAAACATTTATTTACATTTCCTTTGTAGATGATCTAGACATTAGAGCGAAGTTTTTTTAAGCAGTGTTAGTTGAATGGGTGGCAAAAACGAGGGAAGATCCATGCTGTTTATAAATTGTGTTAAAAAAGCACAAAGTTGGAGACTTTGTGTCATTTGTGCCTTTTTAAGTTTTTCTCTAGAGAATGAATGTGTGAAGACAGAAACGACGTTGCTAGAGCTAGAGAAGCTCTTGCATAAAGAAAATTGTCAATTCTGATGATAACTTTTCCACTTTGGCTTAAAGCTCAAGCTATTCATGCATTAATTTTAGGAAATTTAATGTTATATGATACTATTGGCTGACCAGAATGCAGATCATCAGAATGGACTTCAATAGAAAAAAATTGATATAGTATTTCAAAATGTTGCAAAACATATTTCTGGTACATGTATTATTTAAATTGCCTACTTGCTCCATTGTATGGGATTAAAATGATATGAAAAAAGTCAGAGAGAAACTATAAATATAATCATCAATTACTACCGAAGTAAGAAATCAGTTTGGTGTAAAAATATCATAGGTTTGCCTTAATATTAGTTTTAATCCTTTGCAATCTTGATGGGAGCATCACTCAGGGGGTTTGGTAAAATTTGAGAAAAATGATCACCCAACATACACACATGCCAAAAAACAGCTTTAAATTTGACAAGTTTTCATTTATATCTTTTATAGCACTGTACAAATAACATAGTATTATAGTATCTAATAACGAGATTCTTTGCCTCTTATCTTTATTCACTGTGCAAAAGTATAGGAAATTTGATCCAAATGGTTGTTGTATATGACAGGAGAAGTCCTTCAAAATGATAAATGGTCATCTCATGTCCAGTGTGACCCTCTCTGTGACCTTGCAATTGACCCTGTAACCCTTGAGCTGGTTTCTCCAATACCATCATAAAATACACAAGGGTTTACACAAAACACAGCAAGCAGCAATACCTGGAAATACTGTGTGACTAGCTTAAAAGTCTACTGTTTTGTTTGTTTATTGAGGTGATATACCAGATCATCCATTCAGTTGCCCTACCAAGATTTGTATATGATTCATGGATGATCATAGGCTTTGGAATAACACTAGGCTACTCATCTTCTATGCATTTTTAAGGTGGGTGGCCCATGTTGGTCATTGACCTGTTAATTTATGCTAATGGTCATCTGGATTTGAGCGAAATTTCACCACACTGGTCATTTATTTTTGTTTTTCTGACCCTCTCTTTCTTTTCTGCTTGTGCCAGTTTCATTATTATGTTGCTTTTAGTCTGTTTGTTAACTCACTGAGTCATGCTGCTTCTTCTGTCATGACTCTGTTACTTTTATGCATTGTGTTTGCTTTTGTGGATTTGATATTGAGGCTAGGTCAATGAATACAAAAACAGGAGCCGTTATATTTCCTAACATCTTCTGCCATGAGGAATGCATAATTCACATGTATTTCACTTTCTTTTCTTTCTTGCTGTTTTCTTTTGTTCTTTCTTGTTCCCCCCTCCCTCCCCGCACCTCCCAGATTGGTAAAACTATTGCATATTATCTGCCATCAAAGTATTGCTTTATCGCAGGTTTCAGTTCATAAAACATTTATAGTTTTGTGTAGCACAAATTCTGACATGTCTACTTGATTCCACTAAGCTGGGGTGTGCTCAGGAAAATTTGAGTCCTAGATGAATTTGTGCAGCAGTGTGATCCAAGTCCTGGGGGAGGGGTTCTCGAGAGTGTGGTTGCCCCCTCCGTCCCCTTTGGAAAATTTTTGCAAAGAAGTATGCTTAGATGGCAAATGGTGATGGGCGGAAAGGTTTAATATACTGTTTGTGCTTGGCAGCATTCAGAACTGCAGGGAGCAACTGCCTGGTGCCCCCAGGTGTGAGCCCATCCCCCGTAAGCACCCTTATCAACTAAGAAATGATACATTGTCGGCAGTATGATGGAACCAGCAAGTGACTTTCTTTCAGAATAATCTAATTTGGCGTAAAGCAAATGTCCAGCTAAAAATCAGGTAGATTCTTAATAGTGTCCTGAGAAAACAGTGATTTAAACCACAGAAGGGCTTATTTGTTTTCTGATTTTGTCCACATTTTAATAGTCATGATAACTGTCTAGGCTGTAAGGAAATGATTCATGGTAGTTGGTCTCAGTAATGGGTTCTTAAATTGTTTGACTTTCTGGGAATGCTTTCCTTACCAAGACTAATCTCTTCTTGTCTTTTTAGTATCTGTGTTTATAATTATATAGATCAAATGTTTTCCCTCTCCACTCTCTGCACAACTGTTTATATTTAGTATTCTTAGTTTACAACAGTACCCTGGGATGTGTGTGTGTGTGTCCTCCTACCACTCTGCTTGAGTAAAGTTTCTTCACCCCAACTTTCTCCTATGTATGCCAGAAAACTCTTGCTATGAATCAGTGGCGCTTGACATAGACAGCCAATCAACATCAAGTAGTGCTGTTTGACAGCCTGTGATTGGTTCAAATCACTGTGTACATGGCTCAGTACATATAGATCATACAGAGTTGTAGTGTGTAGCTGTGAATAGGTGTGTGAAATGTACAGGAAGTTGAGCACATGTTTGTATTTTGTAGTGTTGTCATTCAGGATTTGGTGAAGGCAGATTATTGTAACTATAGAACCAGTCAGGAGGGTATACATTACTATCAGAGTTCCTAAGCTATACCACATGCACATCAAATTAGATCTATGGGAATTTTTTTGTGAAGGAGATTTTAACTCAATTGTGGAACATTAACTTTGTGAGTTTGATAAAAACCGTCCTGTCGTGAAGTTACGCTAAATGGTTGTTTCAAGTTTATCATCCTTTTCTCCAGGAGCTATCAGGTAATTTATTTAAAAGTGAAAATTTTCTCCTCATCTTTTCGAAAGTACTTAATACAACAGACACTGTAAAATCCAGCTATGTACTGTACAGTAGCATCTTGATCACATTATACAGTTTTGTCCATTTATTCATGGTTTGTCTTCTGCAATTTCAAATGTTTCTTGTGTTTTGTGACAAATAAACCCCAAAATATTGGAGGTAAAGGAGAAGATTGGGGGGGATTCAGGGTAAGAATAGCAGTAAGACCAGGGAGTTGTTCCATAGCAACTCCCTGGTAAGACTAGGGGACATTGTGTGCATGGCCATAAAAAGTGTCTATAGAAAGAACAAATTGTTTAGATAAATGTAGGTACTGTCTTGCTCGTGGTAGTTTAAGTCAGGTAATGTAGATGATGATACTCAAGGCAGTTAACATGTTAACTAGTGTAAACTTTGCTATCCTAACGCTTGATGACACTAGTAGTAGTAGTAAACTTTCCCATAGCCACTTCTCTATGCTGCAGTCCAGCTCTGTGTAAAGTGCAGTACCTGAGAGGCCCTTAAAAAATGTCTCTCTAACCACATTTGTATATCTTGCTGACCATATCCTACCTTTATGTATGCTTTGCGTTTGCTTACAAAGCCACAGTCGATACTTTGGTTTCCAGAGGATGTTGACGTATGCCATATACAACCTGCCTCTTTGAAACAATATTTTCCGAAATTATGACCCTTTGGACCCTGGACTTGCCATTTATTTTCTCATAAATTAACGAAGATGTATTCATTTTGTTTCCCTTTCAGACGGTTACAGATATTGAATAAATGTTCCAGTATGAAGATTGAGATGCCCTCTCATCAGACGGTGAGTACTTGGCCATCGGGTATGGCGCCTTCATGATCTGGGATGATTTATCACAACAACGTATTGCATTTAAATCAATAAGTAGTCGAGAAATGACAAGGTAGTGTTCAAACTTTGAGGTACAATTCGGATTGTTCAAACACAGTTTCTAAACAGTCGCATGTAATTATAAGTAAAGATGACCAGATTTCAATTTCCCGACAAAATTTCTTACTTGTTTTCTGCAATGACACTTGAAAAGTTAAGCCGATGAGTTAGCTCACTTCTAATTAGGTTATGTAGAAGTTTTACAGATTCATTGCAAAATCCTGCTTTATTGATCGAATAAAAACAAGGGAATTTTCCAGGTTTTGTCATCGGTAAACAAAGCCTTGCGAGTTCAGTGTATCGCGTTTCAAGGAACATATATATACTTGCAGCGTGGTTACATTGTGTACAGTTACCAGCAAGTTTCTTTCAATTTGTATACTAGATTCAGCCTCTGACTCATTTTCCCATTGCTGTACATCGACCCGTAGAAAAGTCAAACTAGATATAAAACAGCTATCAAGTTGAAGGATGTAAGAAAGTGAAGACGATATCACGTTTGGGAGGGGGGAGGGGGGGAATTCCAATAATTCTTGCAGTGTAGAAGGGAATAAAGCAACTTTGATTTATTTGATAAAATTAAGTTTTTTAATTGATAAATAAATTTTTCTCAAACTACTTTTGAAACAGGTCTTCTTAGTGTACATAGTAAGCTAGACAGTAGACAATGTCCCCAGTTATCACATTCCAGAATAGTAATGGGGAAATGAAAGCTGAATAATGCCCCAGCTTATCTGATAGTTTTATAGTCTCTCTTCAATGGAAAGAAGATACAATAAACTGTAGGTTTTTACTGCACAAGATATCCGGAGTCAAGAATACCCGGTTTCTAAATTTTGCATACATCTTTCCGAAGCATACAGTAACCCGGTAACACGCTACATGATTCTGTATGTAATTTTTTTGGGGAAACACTCTCCTCATATCTGCTGGTATTTTGCATACATGTCCTTATGCTATAGATTAATGTGGGAGGTACTTGAGATGGTCATACCATGCTGTGTAATTATCCCAAGGAGCAATCTTCCACCTGGCCTCCATATGTCTTAAAACCTTCAGTTACCATGGTAACATGCTAGTGGAGATAAGGTCTTGTCAGTTTGTAGGAAGGAATTAGTATCCATGGATTCTAAGGGAGAGAGAGAGAGTGTGTTTTACTCTCTCTGGTCTCATCAGCAAGATGAAGTAAATGTCCAACCAAATCTGGTTTAATTTAACCCAACCGACTGTTGTACCATATAAGTTTTAGGGTGTTTAATTTGAATATTTCCTGGCCTAAGCTATCTTATGTAGTTAGGACCTCTGTGTTCTGTCCCTTGAGGTCCATTCAATGGTAGGAAGCCTAGCTTGTTTCAAGGAAAGATGGAATGATCTTGACGGATAAAAAAGAAGGTAACTGAACAACTGATAGTTGCTGTAATATTAAATTGATCAAATAGGAATTCGTCATAAATGACAAACAGTGATGGAACAGAACAAAGGAACATTTAATCTTTGTTTATCTGTTTTAATACTATAAATTAAAAAAGATTTTATTTTGTTTATGTTCTTGAAATTAGTTTAGAGGTGTAAAGTTTGTTTCTTTAGCTAAATCTGTGGTTTAAGTTCATCATCCTGGTATGGGAGGGGGTTGTTAGTGTTGTATGGTTGGTTTTTGTGGTACATCTTAATATATGTCTAGCTTAGTTTTGATAAACTTGACATATTTATAGGAATGATCAAGACACATCAGCTCAAGACTTTTAACTTTCTGTAAAGCCTTTCATCACTTTCTAAAGGTATGAAGCAATCATGATAGTTTAACTCCAGTGATTTGTGTTATTTGTGTTATTATTTAGAGCTACAGTCCTTCGTTGTCATGGCCCATTAAAGCACTTATCAGAGTTGCATCAGGTAAGCTCTAGGAGACCAAACACAATGGTAGTGTACGTCATAGGTACAGACCGGTAAATGTCATCAGTCATGGCTCATCAGTGATGGGTTACAATTGTTTTAACTTAATTAAAGCTGTTTATTTGAGTTAGAAGATTAAAAATGACATTTTGAGTTGTTGTGACAGTATTTTGTTCAAATTTTGCATTTTGTTTTAAAGGTTGCATTGACATTTGAATGGGCTATTTTAGTGTGAATATATGCCATCAAAATGGCCTAAACCTGGGCCTATAATAGATTCATTTTCAACTTGGAATGCAAATATTTTCCCACCACAAACAGCTTATAGACCTGTTCAATATTCTCTTTATTATGTGTGTATTGCTGAAAAGGATTGTTTCCCCTACTTGGAAGCTTTGAATTGAATGCTTAGGTACTTGGTGTGCTATTAGAGAGATATCTGTTCAATACACTGGACATGTCAATAGTCACAGGTTGCTTTTTTTGTTAATGCTCATGGTTTAAGCAGATGTTCCAGATTGATTGATCCAAGCTTAAGCCTATAGCACTAACACACTGACAGTACATATCACTGAATACTACTGTATGTATATCAGCTCTTAGCTAGGAGACAACATAACTTAATTGAGACTTGTGCCTGGTTTCTACCAGTAAGTTTCTCCTGAAACATGATGGCATTTTACATTGGTTTCTAAACTGAAAGAAACTGCTATATTTAGCGTGATACCAGATTTGTTGGGGCTGTGGGGTGGGGGGAGTTGTAGTGCGTGAAGGGTAATGCAAAGGTAATAATAATGAAACTAATAGATGAACCATCATTGCTAACTGTTCCGTTAAATCATGTACCAACCTCATCTTTAGCAGTTGTGTACAAGGGAGGAATAATAACAATTTTAATTCCCTAATTCCCGTGATGAAATTAACAATAATACTATAGTCATTATTTTGTTTGTACTGACAAACTGTGCTACCACTGTGACAGCCATCACAATGTTGGATTATAAGTGTAACTGGAATCACGTTCACGTTAGAGCCGGTATGATATATCTATATATATATATCGGTGAGATAATTGGCCTTCAGTGGATAGATGTAGACCAGATTTGGCAAGGTCACTGCAGCCTTTCTCTTCCTCTCTGACAGGAAGTGACATGATGATAGTTCTCAAAGTCTTTGCTATCAAAAGTAATTCAATCTGAAATGTCAGCGTGATTAGTATTTTTAAAAGTGTCCATGTAAAGTAACTGGTGAAGCAGACCACAACTGAAACATGGTTGTACTGTCCATGATATTGCAAGTCTTTTTTCTTACTGTGCACAAAGGTCTCTGTATTCTTTAGAAACAGACGGTGCACAACTGACCATTTAAGGCCATTCACTACGGGTCAGACTGCAATAGTTATTTCCACATTAAAAGCAGAGTTCCACTTTACCTGTGTGTATGAGCAAATTACATGAAAGGGAAATATTGCTCAAGATATGTCACAATTATGAAAGAAATTTTAGGCATTGGCAATTCCTTACATATATTTTGTGGCTTTTGGGAGTCGACTCGAGGTTGCCACCGTCGGTCAGTACAAGATGTAAATCTGGAAGAATTTTCGGAGCAGCGTGAATCACAGTTAGGAGTTAGAGGCTTGTTACTCTCCCAACTTCTGAAAGCCTTAAATATTGTCCCAATGTTTTCTTCTTCACTGCCAAGTGGCAACCTACCGACCCTTTTGTTTCATTTTTGGTACAATATTAATTGTAGTTTGTGTTTGGGAAGAGCCTGATGTAAACTTGCAACATTTGTAGATTCGACTTGCACGATTTGAGGAACTTTACGCATTTAGGCTATAATGTTTGTGCTTTTACAGGGTAGTTTGAGTGACACTTTCTCTGGTACAACCAGAAGCAACAGGCTTAAGCCTTGAGTCTAGTATCAACTGGTTACCACTAGCCAAATAACCAGACTGTTATTTAGACATCTTTATTGCTAGAATAAGTAGGTTATTAGAATGAGGGAGGAGAAAGCTCTTTCAAATGTCATTGTCTTTGGGCCAGTATTGTTTTGCTGCTCAAAAGAACTGATTTAAATTTGTTTATTGTTTTTTTCAATGACCAGTTTATTGACCCTTTGTGGAATCCCTCTCCCTCCCCCTTAACAAGATTACTTGTGGATATAAATTGTTTAGTAATTGGGACAAAGGTCACATATAAGAAGAATGAATTAACTGTTTTACCTAGGGAATGAATGGCCATTTCTTGACCACAATTTTGTCTGTCTGAAATACTCCAACCAAATTTTCCTATCCTATCCAGGGATGATGTTTCGGTTATTAAAGTCTCCAATTTGTCAAGAGTGTTCTTCACAAAGCAGAACTACTCCAGGTATTTTCATTGTCTTGTGGGCAAATACCTAGTAGAAGAGATTGACCCAGTTAAAAGATATAAGAGAAGTATAAGACTTTTTGACTCTTATTAATCTCCCATTGGCAGTGTCCTAGAAGTCAGGAACTCTAATCGAAAAGTGACATGTTATTATGCGAAGTGAAAACAAAGTCATCATGCAGATTGCTTGCCTTGGCTTATTTAAGAAAGCCATTTCTGACTATTACACCTGTATTAACCTAATTTCATCATGAAGGCCTACATGGTCTACATATTCTCACACCCATCAGCTCTTTAGAAGTTTTCAGTGACCCTGTAGCTCTTGTGATTGTGTATTTATATATATATTTATATGTTAATGGTCTTTGTCAAGTCCATGCCCCTGCCCACGGGCATTGGACCTGCTCTTCCAAGTTGGGAGTCCTTTGTGGTCATGTCTCAACTGGATGTCTCTTGTAAAGTGTGAGGTAATTGTTTTTGGAGGTATTCTTGAAGCCATCCTACGGGCAAACTAGGTCTGACTGTGGCCAGACCACCGCTGAGCCGGCTTTGATAGGCTAATTGTGCATGAAAGGTTCAAGAACGGGGGAATGAGAACGCAGCAGAAACTTATACAGAAGTGTAACTTTCTTTATTCTCACAGGATGGGCGTTGGTAGATCTTAGAATGGGTGAACAATGATTTGGGTGTTACCTTCACATGAAATGTTGCCCTGAGCAGTTCTAAGCTGGGAAATCAGAACAGAGATTGTATATATATATGATACAAGTTTTTACAATTTTTGTTTTAAGAAAGAATGTAATAAATACATCATCACGCTACATTTTGGTGTAAGAAAAAGTCACTTTTTGCACCTTTCTCATGTTATTTTACCATAAAAACTTTATTTTGAAATCCCTGTTTGCGTCTTGATATATGTCAGCACTGAATAGTTAATTCACACAAATACTTATCTTATGACTTTATCCCTCTATATTCCCTGAAGGTTGAAAAATGAACTTTTTTAAAAGGTCAGGATATGTATAAAAAAAAGAAAATTCCAGATAACTGAAATTCTGCAAGTTTCAACGTTTCTTGTTTAGATTGGCATTTGCTGTGTACAGGTTATTTTGGGTTGTTGATGTAATGGTCATGATACTGTATATATGCCGCCTTCTAGTATTTCTGTACTATTGTGGTAGATTACATTGAATACAGCATTCCTATAGGAAAACAGATACCTTTGGCATTGTCAATTGATATCTACCACATCAAAAACTGCAAATATAGTATGATATACCTACACAAGTCATCCGCTTCAGTACACTCCATTTAACCACATTTTTCACTATGCAGTTTCAACAGTTGAAGAAAAAAAGCAAATTTGATTACATGGCATATGTATGTGGGGATATATATTTGTCATTTGTAAGAGGAATTTCTATAGCGGTTTGGCGGGCTTTATCTGTTAAAAACCAGGAGAGGTATGAATAAGGGAGAGAAATCTGGAAGGCAAATGGGGGAGTGGATGGTTTGTGATCTGCTTCCCTTGGTAATCCCCTAAGGCAAAATTCTCTTGCAGGATTATCAACCAACGACGTAAATTAGGTTCTTCTTAGTGGAGCCGTAGGTTTGCACAGAGTTCATTTCTTGCCAGGTTATTATTTTCAATATAGTGAAAATTCTTGTGATATGGCTCCATTCAATGTACAGGTCAAGAAGGAGTTGTATTTTCTCCAGGAGGTGACACATTCATGTCAGGTCACATGGAACAATGATATGTACATCTGCTATAACAGGCTAAGCGTTATGACCAATTGCTATGTACTTAATGTTAAACAACTTTAGATGTCTAGAAATATGGGCAGGATCATGTTTTGCATATTTCTCTTTTCTCCTTAATGTACAGCTTGATGAATCTGATGACGAAGATCCTTGTGCAATCAGTGAGAAATGGAGATACAGCCGAGGATGTTGGTCTCGACGGTCATCCAACAACGATAACAACGGCCTGCCAACAGAGCACCACCTCTCCCACTCCGAACACAGCTCGCCGACATTAGTACACGCTCACGCTCGCCTTAACAGTAGCAGCAGAGAGAGCCTGACGACGACGGACAGCGAGAAGAATGAAGGCTACACCAGTGCCAGTAGCTTCGACAGCCCGGCTGTCTTTAAGAGAACTCCGAACGACTCGAGGGGAATCGAGAAGAGGTTGAAGGCCTCGGCTTCCAGTCAGAGCCTGCCGGTCAGGGAGACGGACCGGGGACATAATTTAATTTTGGACAACTGTGACGTTAGCCACCCTAAGCCTGTGGTGCAAATATCTCTGGATTCGGATCCCAAAGAGAAAGATAGTGGTACATTCGGAAGCAAGTGGGGTAGTTTTAAAAACAGGATGGGGGGAAGTTTTCGAAGGGCGAAGAAGACCTATCCGAGGGATGTGTCGATCAGCGGGCCCGTGATGGTAGAGACGGAGCCGTTTCAGCAAAAACTGCAACAGATGAATTGTATGGATCTGTTGACCGCTCAGCATCACCTGGCAGCTGGCAGGCAGTCCATCACACCCCCGCCGAGAAGGCGGAGAGCCCAAAGCGAAAAGCACCCAAAGAAACGGTTCGGTAGAGTCTTCTCCGAGCCAACTTCGCCCTCTGCCGTGCGGAGGAGGCAACTGTCCGACGGAGCGACACAGGGACTCGGAGAGGAACTATCCAGAAGGCTCTCTCAGATGATGGACAACAACAATGAGAGGAAGGACAGTGACGATGTCTTTGGCGAACAGCCAGAGAACACGTCGTCTTCGCAGCCGTCAGTCACAACTAGAATCACAATAACGCAGGCTGAGAGATTCAATAGTGTTTCTTCACACGATACCTTTTCTATGAGATCTTTTGGGGATCCCCCTAAAACTCAAAGATGTCTCAGTAGCAGCAGTAGTGATTCGTGCCAGGTAGCGTTACACCAACCGCCGTGGCGTTCCCAAGAAACCATCGGTTCCGACATGGATCTCATCAACTCGCCCTCGGGCCACCGGGAACGGATACCGAGTTTTTACGATAATTTCCCGCATACGTTACATTCTAGCCTTGATAATGTACCGACCGGTAGCTCCGAGCAAGAGGACTCCGAGTCTGAACTCATGAGGGAGATTTACAATCTGAAGAATTTGGGTCATTTGAATGCTAACGATCTGTCCTACAGGGAGTTAGAGGAGGACACGAGTGGTCCTGCGTATGATGAAAGGAGCAGTGAAGATACCAAGTTACACCCCGGCTTGACAGCCGAGAGTGAAAAAATTGACATTCTGCATAACATCAGCGAGCTGTTACTGTCTGAAAAATACGGTGATTATAATAAGGCTGACGAAAGGCCGCGACGGGGGAGAAGTAACAGTCTCCCGATATCGCCATCGGACATACTGGGAGAAGCCGCCGACGGCTTGGAGGTGGTGGAACCGGCGGAGGTGAAGCAGGAAATGATGGGACTCCACGATGAATTAGAGAGGATTTTAGATGGAATTAATGAAAGCATTAGTGAAATTCAGGGCCAGATAAACAGAAGTAAGTACCTACAGTGTTGTCCCTACATTTGGAAAGTAATTTGTTGGTTGTATAGTTTGAGTAGGTTTGCAAGTTGTCAGTCAACATAAAATGTCAGCATAAGTCAACATAAAATGATGAAGATTATGATTACATCAGAGGAATAAACTGGAAGTTGTAGTAGGTTTTTGTTTCAATGCTGGATACTGTCAGAAGCACATCTGTTTCTGTGTGATTTAAAATTAAGTATAGAAGAATTATCGTCGTTTGCAGATGTAGTGATGATGTGATGAGACCCACTTTGCTATTACTTAAAATGCATATTATTGGTCTGACAGATAGCAGTCTTTCATCGGAGTCTCAAGTATCATCGCCAGCAGGGTCACACCTCTCTACACCATTCAACTCCCCCGTTCCATCTCCCCTCTCCTCGCCCAACTTAGACTCAGCACGCCACCACCAGGACTCCGACACCGGACTCGGTAGCCTCTCTCCCACCTCTGTGGATAATTCAAACGAAAAAGATGGAAAAACAGATTCGAAAGGTGGTGACAAGTCTCCCTGGAGGGAGAGGAGGGACTCCGGGGTGGGCAGTTCACTCACCAGACCAAGTGGGTAAGTTAACCCATTTATCATATCCATTATTACATGTGTGAAGATTGTTTTAAGGCAAGACTTTTAATGTTCCCCAATTTGAAACCTATACAACTTAGGTAAGATTCTGTCCCGTTTTAAAGTCAAAACCGTTGAAAGAAGTTGACAGAACCCTCGTTAGCCAAGTGGAATATGTAGCAAGGAGCAAAAGACAGTACTTACTAATAACAAGCAGTGTTGTAAAATCACATCAGACTAAATTGTGGCACCACCACCAACCAACCCTCTATATTTGTAGGGAATTAATTGGTGGTAAAGTTGATAGGATGTCTGGAAATAAACAACAATGAAGAATGCCCTATATGTAATAAGGACAAACTTTTTATCACAACAGCAAATCTTAATGAGATTTGAAGTGACTTTCAGTTAAAGTATCCTCTTTAGCACAGATTGGTATCCTCTCGGGCAGCAGGTAGTTTGCTATCTAGGGGGTTACTCTTCCTGCCAGAGAACTTAATAGCTTTTATTGGAATACGAGAATGCCCAACAGAAGCCAATGATAATCAGGTGATCTCAAAATTGTTAACGTTAATCACTTTGCGGTTTTTACTGATTTACTCCTGAAAGGAAGTTATCGAATGGCACTATCGGCTTCAATGTCTCGAATTCTATTAAAGAAGTAGCTATAAAGACTGCCAGGCTGCCAGTATAAACATGTTTCATTTTGAAAGAAATTTAAAACCAAAAACAGGATGTCAGAAAAAAATATAAAATTGGTGATCCACTGGGGGTCCGTTGTATCCCTCCCCATCACAAGTTTATTAGTTTCGGAATAGGAAACAGTTATGAGTATGACTTTGTCATATATGATATTTCTATCTTTGTCACATTCTGGATCAGAATCAGGCAAAGTTAATTTCAAAGTGGAACTGTAAAACATATTTAGATTTGGGGCAGTAAGAGTCTGACAACTTTATCTGTTACTAATATCCAAAGGCAACATGCAGGGTTTATTCCAGCTTGTAGAATTGTACTGTTAAAGAGAGTACCATCAAGATAAGGGAAATATCAATAATGGAAATGTAACAAATATTGGAAATTTGGATAAATGAACAAGATAATATTGATTAGGAATGTAAAATCAAATTCTAAAGTAAGCAAAAGAAGTCAACTCTAAAAATATTTGTGTTAGATCTATGGAATGGTAAGAGAAGTTTGCAATGTTTATGGATGTCGGAATGTCAAGAATTCAATATTTGAGAGTTTACTTCACTCCTCTCTTACCAGTCTCCATTCTACATATGCACTCAAATTTACTTGCCTACACAAGGTGGTAACATTTTAGCCCTGCGCCCCTACTGACCTACTGACCCCTACTGTAGGGTCAACACCCACTTCCTCTTCCGTAAGATTTGGGTATTTTATGACTAAGTTTCCTCAAAAGTAGTATCCTATAAGGGTAAGATTGAAAGTTATCACTGTTGTTTGATATTTTGGTTCTATCTGATAAATTATGAAAAACTGTCATTGTAAGAAATTCAATCTGTGAATCCTGATTGAATTAAGAAAAGAATTTTTTTTATCCAGATTCCATTCGCAACAAGTTTAGATTATCAAAGGTTTCGATGGTTAATTTTTCATTTCTTTAAAATACATTTTTCCAATCTCCCAATATCTTCACAAAAGTACTTCTTCCTGGTCAGAAGTATGATAGAGGGATCACCTTTCAAGTTTATTGGTCATTTTGAAAGTAGAAGCAAGATACAATATTGAAACCAAGCCAGCTGCCAGGGGCCATTTTGTTAACTCTCCCCACCACCCCCCCCCCCAATATTGTTAAGTCTTTTGTACCACTCCCTTGAAGGAGATTCTGTAGGCGCCCTGTAAAGTACAAGTTTCTTTCAAGGCTTCTGCCAGTTTTTCCTTGCCTGGAGGGAGAAAGGTCTGGGATGAAAGTGTGAAACAACATCCTTTTATTTGTTAGTTTTCAAAGTTGGGTTTAGGCTCCTCTCTCACAGATACGTTAGGGTCACTCTGTAACAAAGTGAATAATTGTGTGACTAAATTTGGCCTACAAATTTTGGAATTGGTATACCAGAGAGGTTTTGTGAATTGGATCAATGTTTGGATTCTTGGGGATTGACGGAAACATCAAAGCCCCCCTCCTGTCATCGTCCCAGTAGTATCAATGTCAAATAGTTGCCAACTGTATCACAGACTTTTTGAAATTTAGCAAGATCAAATATAGAATTTTTTGGATCATGTTAATTAATCCGATATATTTGAAGAATGAAATGACCACAAACTGGATAAGAACTAGATTGTAGGAACTGACTACTTTGGCATTTTGACAGTTTGGTTGCGACAAATCTTTAGTTGTTTTGACTCGTTTCTTGTATCATTTCAATACATAACTTAATACAACTAAATTGCTGTAAAGTTATAGAAATTATTTTGAAACAACATGTTACTAATAAGAAACTTGCATCTAAAAGTTAAAGAAAACTAAGCCGATAAAAGGAAAGATTCCTCTACATAGTCGAACTTAACTTCAAATCTTCAACATGCTGTGCAAGATTTGTTCTGTACAGAACTCCTCGTCTTCCATAAGCAAAGTATTGCATAAGATAAGAATGGAAATCCCTATCTTTTTACGCATGGTAGTGCTAAAATCATCCATAGCAACGCGGTGTATTATTTGACAGAAAGACTATCTTTTGCCTATAAAGTCTGTCTGTCTTGAAATTAATACCAGAGCGTACTGATAGATTTGATTACACCCTTAACCGTACTCCTCCCTGTCTTACACTTGATCGTTTCTCCCATTCTGGATTGGTCTCAGTCTTCTTCAAATATAATATCACAATTACGTCTGACATACCACCCTTCACATCTAATATCAGATTTAAATGATTGCCTCTCTAGGTACCATCGTGTCAGCCACTCTGAGATTTTATGCTCTTTCATTTTTTTAGCGCAGTAGAGATTGCGTCACAATGTTAAGGGGGGAGGTGGGGGTGAGAGGTGATGGTATACGATATCTTTGCACTATGGGATGCGTTACACATAGGTCGCCCCCTCAGCATGGCGACAGCCATCGGCTACGTCATAACGTACGTCATAGCACAAGGTATTCTTAGAGAAAGTCTTATCGTCGCTTTGGATTTTGTCAAAATTCTGATTTTCTACTAACTCTGTAACAATGTGACTGATTTCTTTGGGAATTTTTGTAATTGATTCCATTTGACAATGTGGGACAACCTGCTGGGTGAAGGTCACCATTCTCATCCACTCCCTCTCCTGGAATCATTAATCTTGAGTTGGGAGGAGGAGGAGGGAAGCACCAGGAACTCTTCTCTTCTCTGCTTCTGATCACATCCTTGTCTATCATCGGTAGTGTGGTCAGTCCTCTTTGAGGATAGGTTCAACTAAGTCATATATATACGTGTGTCAATAAGTGAGTCCTACTGGCTGTCTTAACTTGTTTGCTAACCCATCTTCCTTTGCACTTTTCCAACTGTCTGGAACCTCCTCCTAACTTTTAAATAGTTGGTAAATTGCTCTTGTCCCTCAGAGTGGAAATAAGTGCTTAAATCACAAACAAGATTCTTAACAACACACTTTGTTTGGTTTCCCCCCAATTACATCCTGTTTTTGAAAAACATTTAGAATGTGTAACCTGTTGATATATCAATATAAGAATATCATGAAAAAAACATCCTCCTTCACTTTCTTGTTTCACTGTCTGGATGTAGTATATATGCAGTCCAGTAAAAATGTAAAATGGCAATTAGTGAACATATTGAAATGTGCGGTTGCTTGGTGGGCGGCTGGTTTGTGTGACGGGTGAAAAACAATGAAAGATGGACGAAAAATGGAAGGTTTTGAAAGGTTTGTATTTGGTTGCTATGTACAGCTGTCTGTCAGGTATTGACATGTAAATTCTTAATATTTTAATTCTTTTCTTTCTTTCTTTGTTCAGGGGCAGAAGACCACGTATCCGCTGGCATAGCTTTCAAAAGTCGCACCGACCGAGTCTAAATTCAAGGTGGGAGTTTTATTGTCAGTCATTTTCTCTGCCCTGTTCACTATGAACTCTTCTTTTAAATATCTTGTTTTCATATCAAATTTAGGACTGCAAATTGAGTGGGTTTGTGTTGAAGGCAGTAGACTTCCTCTCTCTGGAGGAGACATCCGTTATTGCTTTGACTGATCTTATGGGAAGAAGACTTTTGTGGCCACAGATATCGTTTTCTTTTACAAATCACAAACACACCTACTATTTAACCCTACATGTCTTCAAAATCCTTTTAGCGTAGGTTTTAATTTGAAACCTAAGATAACAGTTGGGCAAAATGCGGCAATTAATTTGCAGCCCACGAAGTTGTTCACCGTGCTATTAATACTGTCCGTGGAAAACTCATCAAGAGCTTTTGTGAACTGAACAGCCTACATGTTATATAGGATATTTCAATGCAAGATCTGTAGATTTGTGTATGAATGACCTGAAAAGAAGGTCTTGTCTTGTGTAAACCATGCTCTTCAGACAAACACTCGCTTTGTTTTTGTCGTTCCATATCCATTGATGGAAATGTTCTATTCACAAAAATCTGAATCTGGGAAAGACCAAGCAGACTATTTCTGGGTCAATGAATCTTCTTTAGGGATGTGGTCATCACCAACATTCTTGTATGGCTTGAGAAGTCATACCCAATGTGGCTCTTGTTAGTGGACTGCTCTACATGGTCAACCACCCACTGAGATCCATTAACAGCTTGGGTCTATTGGTCTTGTTGCCATGGCATCCATATCTATTAAAAGAGTGGGCAACATTGACTTATCCTAGTCAGGGAATCATGTATTCAGTATCGCACTGCACAATGCTGTGCAAAATGGTGAAATTGTGCTATATATACAAATGTAAAGATGTAATAGCAGTCTTTTACACAGTAACCATAGTTTCATAAGAGACACACTTCGGTGACTTCAAAGCTGCTACACTAAATTATTCAGTAACCCAGGAGGAGTATAGCAACATGTCTCTGAAAATGCCATTAATGTACGCTTCAACAAATTAATTAACCATGTGGGAAGGGCCCGGAGGTGGGTGGAAGGAGGGTGGTTATGAGCAAGTAAAAAATGGAAGGGGAAAAAACACACACTAGAAACCATTGGTTACAGCAAGTTGCTTAATTGGTTCACGTCACAATGCAGAGTTTTGTAAGGATGCACAATAGCTGTTTCATACACAATAAAGACAATAGAAATTATTGCATCATTAATTGCATCATAGCCATTCAGTTACAAATCACGGTTGTTTCCTGATCTCGTCCATTGACGGTATCCATGACGACAAATAATAGAAAATGAATAGGCCGGATGTTGTAAGGAGCTGATATCACATTTGGAGCAGCTTGTTCTCAGCATGTAATACATGATGTAAGGTATATTGTACAATGGCCTGTTATTGTTCAATCTAGCATTGTGCCAAAATACACAAGCAACAAAACTTGAACAGACATAATCGTTCTTCTTGCAAACACTAGTGCATTTTCCCCACCTTCAAAAGGAGAGATGAGGTTATTTATCTGCCATTCAGTCAAATCTGTTACCTGAATTTGAGATAACATTGGTTTGATTCATTAATTTGACTTTCAAAAAATTTGTAATAGGATTTTAATGTTTAATGTGATTAATTTAGTCTGACTACGTACTAGGTAACGGCATTCTATATATACAGGATACATTATCACACGTTCGCTTCAAACTATGAAGCTTATTGCACAAGTGATCTCTCAAAGCTAGATTTGTCAGGAAATGCGATATGTGACTTCTGACGTAACACAACCAAGATTGGGTTATTTAGGATCTAGTTTCAACTTTAAAATAGTCTGCAGTTCGGTATGTGGGTGTTTCCATGGAAACTGAATGACCGAAAAGGCAAGTTTATCGTGTACGGTAGTTACTATTTATGTCCGTATACTTAGGTTCTCTTCCCCAAAGAGCACGGTTCTTTTGAGAACTTCTGCAGTGGTGTGGAATGAAGTGGAAGTTCATGTTGAGACTGCTGAATATGAAGGAAAATGTCAAAACATTGGAAAAGTTGATGTAGCACTCTAAATGTGAAAAAGTATCAGTGGCACCCTTCTTGCATTTTTTTTCACAAGAAAACAAACAATATTGTTGAGAAATGATACAAACTCAGGTGAAAGTTTCGATTTACATTTTTGGAATCTGAAGAATGCCGTATGCGAAACGTACAGTTCATGGTGCAGGCTTCATGTTAATCAGCATTCTACATTTAGTGGTGTGTCACGTATAACTAAATGTCACACCTTGTATCTCTCCTAACTAATTCGCTGTCATCGTAGATTCTTCATAACGAGAAAGCACCTTGAGAGCCAAGCCATCCTTTTACTGTTTTCATTCTGTTGTTGTCAGCCTTCTGTCTGTAGATTTTCAAGTTTTCACAGGAGACTACCAAAAGCAACATCCCAAACTCCTCTTGCCTTCAAGTTCACCACCCTAACACAAACACACAGGACAATACAGAGACAAACAGTAATTCCACAGACCTGTTGTGGTGGTACAAAAACATTCTTGTTTTCAATGAGTCAATAGTTTATATGGTTCTTATTTCAACATTCTTGTTAAGTACTGAAGTAAATGTTCTTTTGATAAGGAAAGCAAATGTGACACTCTTTTCTGGAATGCGTTTGGCTTTTAAGAGCAAAGAAATATTGGGCAATATGGCAGATTAGCAGAGGAACTTTGACAACCACGAGTAATGCTAATAAAACAATTTGTTTCGAAAAGTTCTGAAAGGCTTTCGGTCATTGGGATAACCTATGCAGACCCTTTATTGAGGAGGGATGCATGTGAAAGGTGGCTAAGTGCATGCAACACTTGTTATTTGTATTTAAATAGAAAAACACATGAAATTGAAGAAAATGATTGGTTTGATTGAATGCCTAACACACATTGTAATGTTTGAGATAGAGTCAATTGTCTAGCATGGAGGCTTCAAAAAGACATCTCGTTTTGAATCTGTATGATGATGTATTCTTCGCCACAATCGCAGTACATATTAATATCTCATTTGATACCTCATTTGATATTATCAAGACATTTACATTACTTCAGTCGGTTCCTTTTACATCAGAGTGTTACGGCTTGTGGTATAGGGTCCCAACAGCTAGTGATTTTAGTGTCTATACATGGGGAAAATATTAAGCTTTCAGTCTGCAGACACAACATGTAAAAAGAAGGTAGAAGTGGGGGTGGGTGGGTCCTGGGGGGGGGAGAGGGGACTTCTTTATCTGCCCATCACTATTGCTTGTTCAATACTTTTAACACCAGTGTAAAGTTTAACATGACTCAATGCTATTCAGCAGAACCAATCTTGGTAATTCTGAAAGAATACGTTGCGTAGTCTTTGTAGTCACGATTCCCCTGGAATCAGTGAACCCGTATATTAAAGACAAAGAAGCATGTTAAGTCCGGTTGTTAGGGGTGTGTCCTTAACAAATGGAGAATCTATTGCAAACAGTGTAGGGGGATGGGCACCAAACAATGGGTGGAAAAATTCTATTTTTATTCTATTTTGTATTTGCTACAACACGCACAGTGCACCACACACATCGTGAAAAAAATATGTGTCAGACCAACTGCTGTGTTTTATTGACATTTACAGGAAAACATAACCAAGTAATAGACTTCACATTGAGGGTGGAATGAGTCTGCAGTAGGTCTGCTTAATATAGTCTAATTTCCAAGTCTGCAGTGGTGTACATTTGCCACAAAATATTGAGTATCTTTGTTGGGAATATTCTTCCATTGAACTACAAAGGCTATTGCTTTGTTTGACATTCCAGTAGTTATGTAACATTGCAATGCTGATATTCTGGTATGGTAGAAGGTACAGACTTTGTCAGACATTGTTGTGAGAATTTCCCTGTAAACAGGATGGAAACGATGAAAAATAAGTGGCTTGCTGCTCCATGTCAAAGTTGCAATGTTGAAGAGTTAGCATGGTTTTTCTCTATTTTCTGAATTCCTGGCATTTTGTGTATGCCCCAAGCTTTAGACTGTTCTGTACATCAATAAACAGATGTGGTTGCCTAGGTAATAATATTCCTTTTTTGGTTTTCAGAGTCCTTAAACATGTTTTGAAACCAGCTTGATTGATGTATTGAGCGTATCCTGAAGGATAGATTATAGTTCATTCCTACAGTATGATGTCATCATACATACCACAAACATCAACATCAGGACTTTATTTTATATGGTTATTTTTTTATATTTTTGGTTCCTGCAGACCTTTCCAAATCAGCAATCTCTCTGTCAGCCAGTTGATGATTCTAAGGAAGCTATCCCTGTTGAGGCTCACTGCGCTCATGGAGAAGTACTCTGTCTCTCATCGCAGTGGCTGGAGCTGGTAAGATAAACCTCTTAGATACTCTTTGTGGACTGAACCTGGGTTGATAGATGGGGACAGTATCACACCCTTGGGCAATAGGTGTTTAATGCAATACCAATAAGTTTAAACTGGGCAGGGGAAAGTCACATCCTCAATGACAAAAACAGAAAGAGAAAAGTAGCACGCGATCCACTAAATGTTTGGTTTTCTGAATCATCATCAGAGAGTCTCGACCCTTGACATTTTAAACTTAGTGCCGAAAGTTTGATGCTGCAGACATGTGATTGCATTTAACGTACAACTTTTTGTGTGTGTGCTAGGATCATCAAGAGCCTAGCGTATGACTATGCATGTAGAGCTAGCTTAGTGGTTATTCTAGCCATATACTGCTAGGTACTATCTGCTAGGTACTATCTGCTAGGAATGTTGAAACCAAGAGTCCCTACCTGTGTTGAGTATTGACTCATCGCACAAAGGCAAGTCTTTCTTGTTTTTACTTGTCTCTCTTATCATTCAAGATCCACTGTATTCAGACTTTTTCTTCTCCTCCTCTTCCTCCTGATCAGGATGGTTCCTCGATTTAGAAAGCGAGGCAAAAGTCAAGAACTCTATAAGGACAGAAACACTTTTGGTGTGCCCCTTCTTCACAACTTGAGACAGTCAGGCCAACCCTTGCCCCAGACGATTCTTTACGCGATGCGATACCTTCGCAAGATGGCGGCAGAAGCAGTAGGGATCTTCCGCAAACCAGGAGTCAGGTCTAGAATTCAGCAGCTGAAGAGGCAGAATGAATCTGAGCCTGGTATGTTGCTATGGTAACTCTCTGATGAATAGTTCACTATTGCAGTAACCATGATTAGGTACTATCTGATGCCACTGGGTAGAGTTTTTTGGGTTATAGGTATGCTGGTTCTTCTTGATAAAGGAGAAGCCAACAAATTCACCATCTTCGTCTTTTGTTATGGAAATGCTTGTTATGACAAACTTGTGCTACAAGTGAAGAAAACTTTAAATTCTCACTGGATGGCATGTAGTAGCTTAAAAAAGCTTTTTCAGAGGTTGTTTGCCTCCTCTAGGAGGTAAAGTGAAGTGTTAAGGTTAAGTGTTAAGTAGAAAATGCCTGTGCTAATTGTTAATGGTAGCCCAGTACACTATGCATCAACTCTTCTTAGATCTGTTTGTCTTGCATGACAACAGACAGTCCTTTTCAATATGAGTGCCCAAAAGAAGAATGCCCACAAAATGAAACAAAGTGTTGTATCAATAAAGTCACATGGATGTTGATTTAGTGAGCTGAAAGATTTATTGTTGTTCTTTTATTTTTTTCTAACTTTCAGTTTTGATGAGACAAATGATAAGGGTTACTCTGTTAGACTTCAATTGTTTAGCTATTCTTGTATAGTTAGATTGTTACTGCTGGCATTCAGTACATTATTTAATTCATTGATTGCTTTATAATTATGTTTGTTTTGTATCCTCCCCCACCCCCCAACTAATTGACCCTTCAACCCTTCTTCTCACAGATAACATTAGTTACGATGGTATGATGGCTTACGACGTGGCCGACATGCTGAAGCAGTATTTTAGGGAACTCCCAGAACCTCTCATGACCGCCAAACTCTCAGAAACTTTCATCAACATCTTCACATGTAAGTCGAGCAGCAAACCTTCCCTCAATTGTCACATTTCTTTCTCTATCGGTGTCGTTTGCAGTTTTATTAGTAATGTATAGTCTGTCAACCCTTCCGTGCTGCTGGGTTAGTCTCAGAAGGAGTTTTGTATTTCATGTGGGATGCCATGATGTTACATGCACAAGAGATGAAGCACTTGTTTTTTATTGGTGATAAGCAGCAATTGTGGATAGCCTTTGATCTCTGCTGGTATCATTATCCAAAGTTTATTTTTCTGCTTACCCTTCCTTGTTCTGGCTGCTATCTGTATATTGTTTATGTACACGTACATTCATCGTTGGTATAAGGTCAGCTTCCTCCTACGAGGTTCTTGCATCACAAGAGCTTTGTTTTTAGATTGACGTCACAGGTGTTAACAAGTTTACAATTAGGAGGTCCGGAGTCCATTGATGTCATAGTTGTATGTTTGCTGTTAGGATTTAAATATAGCCAAATTTGATGTCATTTGGGTTGCTAGGTTCTCTCAGTCAGTTGTATGCCCAACACACAAACAGCTCAGGAAGTGATGAAATCATTAAAACCTTGAACAAACGTGCATTTCAGTGTGTTATTGTAAAATAGAGAGGCTTTGCGGAGCAGACTGATAAAAATCTTGTAGAGAGATACAGGTAGATGGGTGGGTCTCTTCAGAGAGGGGGCGGGGGGGGGGTGGGAATAGAAGAGGCAGGTATATCAGACAGATATCCAACAGTATCTAGAGCTGAAAGGTGTGTGAAGTTTCTCCTGATTTGAAACTTTCTGTAATTCAGGAAAAAACAGCAAGGAAGAGAAAATGGTAAAGGGTACTCCCTCCACCCCCCCTCCCCACTCCCACCCCCCGACCTCATATCATAGATCCGTTTCTTCACCTTTCGATTTCACCTCTGAAAGGAAACAGTAAAAACTATTACAATTGGGGTTGACGTGGATAAAAGTTAATTTCATGTTGAAATCTTTGTAACCCTGCTTAAGAAACTTTTTTTCCTCAAGGGAGGCATATACCACGATGGATACTTGTATGTTCGCAACAGCAAATAATTACGTGCAAGATTGGATCAGCGTGTCTTTTTACGATATCTTCCGTTTGTCTCACTTTACAGCTCAGATGCCCAAGGAGCTCCGTATTCCATGCATCCAGGCTGCCATCATGCTGATGCCAGACGAAAACCGAGAAGTACTGCAGTCTCTTCTGCTCTTCCTTACAGATATTGCTGCCAACTCGCAGGAAAATCAGGTGACCGAAAGATATTTCTATCATGACTACGCTCATCTTCTTCCAAGAAGTTACTTGATCTTACTACTTATTCTGATGCCTCCAATTTCCCTCTAGAATTACTTGGACCTGTGGTCCATGGATAGAGCCCATGAGTGCGGGGGAATACTTTATTTAATGTATTAGTTAATTTAATTTAATGTATGTAACCCAGAGATGTTTATACCGAATTCAATAAACAAACTCTTTGCATCAGCAAATTTTGAAAGCTTAAATACCTTGAAATGCTTTTGGCAGCCTTAAGTTTCATGATAATTAGAGTTAATCTTCTTGTTTACTTACAAGTCGTCATTTCACCAATAAATATTGGTTCCCATCAGAATTAATACTTGACCAATTGAATACCTGCCTCATGCTGAGAATCGAGGTCAGAAGGGGTCAATGTGACACTAGCAGAAACGAGTTGAAATCCAAACGAGCTTTGCTCGTATACATAACATTTTGAATGGTACGATTACCGTGTTTACGTCATTTTCCATCCTCAGATGACAGCATACAACTTAGCCGTTTGCTTCGCTCCCTCATTATTCCAACTCAACGTCACTGGGGTGGCCACGGCGGGGCGCAGTCCTCAGACCCCCCGACGTGGAGGCAAAATGTCGCCGGGTAAACCTGACCAGAAAGAACTACTAGCCAATGTAGCCGCCAATGAGTGTATGGCTCTCATGATCCGAGAAGTCAAGAAACTGTTTATGGTAAGAATCCAATAATCCTGAAATAATATATTACATTCAAAATTGAGCCTTTGAGAGACAAAGGCAGACTTTTGTGTAAGTACAGTGTGATTCTTGACAGAGACTAAAAGCTATACTTAGCAGGCTTAATAATCAAGACAGGTTAATTAGCTAAGCAGTAAGCATTACATCAAATTCCACTAACTTACTTTGGTACTGGTTTTGGTCATGCAGACCAAGCCTGGCTGGTTAACATCTAAGAGATCCATGTAGTTCAAAGCACATCCGTATTTTCCCATCAGAAAACTGTTCATAGCTTAAATCCAAAACATGTTTGTGTCCCACAAAATGACCCTCATAATCTTTGTATTGTTGTTTTCCCCTTTATATACTTCTCTCTAACTTACTAAGGTTAACGATAAAGGAATGACTGAATTAAATTTAAGGTTTGAAAAACAACACTGTGACCTTTTCATACCCTCAAATTAATTTAAAAGCAGTTACAAAAATAAGGCAGTGGTATTTGATGGTTATGTTTGCTTACCTAATAAAAACCTTTCTTGATGATCGAAAAGTGTAATTAAATTTGCATCGACTGACCGAGAACTTCCTGCCTTGAAGTATCTCTTCATCCTGTAACGTTTGATTTTCTATCTGTCCGTTCGGTCTTTTTGATATATAAAAAAAATAATAATAATAAAAATAAAAATAAAAAAAACTTGATGGGGGTGTTGATTTGTTTAGGAGAAGCCATACTTGAGGCGAAGGTCATCATGCCAGAAGGCTTCTTTCATTTTTGGCCAAATATTGCGATTCCGCAAGAAAAACAAGTAGACGTGGGTGTTTTGACGAGTCTCGAGATGTAGTCAGGGGGATCCTGTAGGGATTTGTTATGACCTCATCATTCAGTTAGAATAAATAAGTAAAAATATCAGGCATGTGGGTGGACGAGGATGACATTTAGGAATCACTGTCGTCGGTAAAGATAAATATAGGAAATAATAAACAGATAGTCCCAGCAAGAGCATTCTTGCTCAAGTTTTCTTCTGTAAGATGCAGGGTTATCCCCTTCGAAGGTCTAACATCGTTTTTACGAGAGACGGTAATCTCCTGGAGTCTTCTCCTTGGCCATCTTCTCTTTTGATGTGAAAAGCTAGTAGCTAAATTTAGATTTAGATATCAAGAGATATATATATTTCAGTTGCATCTTATATCCTTCCGGGATGGTTCTGTGATCCTTTCAGTATTTTTAGCATTTAGTATTTTTAGTATTTGACGATTCTGTTTTTGTCGTTGTTTTTAACTTGTCGACACTACTTTTTCCCAGGTTCCAGAAGAGCTTCTTGCCAAGTACAACTTCTCGTACATGGACAGGGGTGATGCAGTACCTCTGGAAGAACTGGGACGTAAAAGGGGGTCCAATTCCGGCGATTACCATAGCTATCTAGAGACCTGTATCCAAGGCCTGTTAAAGGTAGGCAGCAATAGCGATTGAGTTTCTTCTTTGAGGAGTTAAAGTCATTCTTATAGCAGTGAAGCTTGCAACAAAATAAAAATGCTTCCAAAGTTCTCTCGCAGAAGTATTAAAGATTATTGTTATCAAGTTATTGGCACTATATTATTTACTCAGATTTCTTTCTATTATATTTGTTGTTTATTTAGGGCGGTTTTCTTTGGTGATTGGTTCTGAAAATTTCATCTTTTTCTTTGGAAGTTGGAACTGAAGGGCATATGAAGGAGCCAATGAATTAGAGGTTCACAATGTTATGGATTCTGTTGCCAGCTTTAATCAACTTTGAATAGACGCACAAACTAGTTATCTCGATAGTTGTAATAAAGTAGCCCAAATTATTTCTCTCGAATCACATAGTAATGATGCGATCAAAAACATTTGTATTTATCATCTTAAAAGCAAAGAGAACATGTCTGGAATTGGTTTTCAGGGGTGTATTTCTGCTGGACCCTTTTAGCTGTTATCTCTTGATGCCCTCAATTATTAATGCTATCATGTCTCCATCTGTCCTTGCTTTCCCGTTGGTTATGCTACAACCTCTTCATTTGTCTTCAGGAGTCCAGGGAGAAGTTCAAGGGATGGGTGGCATGCACCCCCTTAGATGACATTGAAGTGTCCTACAAGAAGGTTGGCGATGGCCATCCTCTCAGGTTGTGGAAGTGCTCGGCGGACATCGAAGGTCCCCCTCATGACATTCTACAACGAGTTCTTAGAGAGAGGTAAGAATTGATTAACGGATTAGTGAATGGAGTAATCATTTGCATAATATTTGTAGAGCGAGTTTTAGAGAGAGGTACGAATTGATCAACGGATCTTTGGATGGAGTAATCATTTGCATAATATTTGTAGAGCGTTTGAGAGTTGAACATCATCAGTCAAGATATTTTCAATGGATTTTTAATGCTTTTAGAAATAATCTCTGATAGTAAAGATGTGAAACAATAATTTTCTGGATAAAATGTCTGACCAGACGTTGAAATGTTTTCCGTGAAAGTTATCTGTCTCATATTTTATTATTCTTTCGTAACCGTTCAACAGAACACGTCATAACACATGGTACAAAGAGCAGCAGATAATGGATAACAATACATCGGAATAGCAAGATCGAGAATACTTTTAATTGCAAATTTTGAAATTGCCTTTTGAGGCATTTTTGCCATAATGTTATGTTAGACCATACAAGCACCATTTATTCTATCCAGTCAAACAATAGTTCTTGGATTTTTTTGAGAGGCAACAACATAATTTTCCCAGGAAACCCAAAACCAGAGACTATTTGGTCAGCACAAAAGAATATATGAAGTATTGTAAATAAAGTCACTTCAACATACTAAATAGAACACTGAAAGAGAACACTGATATATACCAACCTTTGAAAATGTGAAAATTAAGCTACAAGATAAATATAATTTAAGTAAAGTTAGTGGGGTAGGAAGTGTGGGCTCACGGAGAGATGCAGGTAGCAGGGATAAATTCCAAATGTCATCAGCATCTTTCGTCTTATTTTAGACATCTGTGGGATGAAGATCTCTTGAAGTGGAGAGTTGTTGAGACGTTGGAGAACAATTCGGAGGTATTTCAGTACGTGGTGAACAGCATGGCTCCACATCCCAGCAGAGACTACTGTGTTGTCAGGTATGGTCACAGATGAATTACAACTTTGACACAACTTTTTAACTCTTACACTTCTTTTGAAATTCTCTGTATAGGGAAAATGCTTGTGAATTATGTGTCACTGTGTGTATCTCAACGCTGTTCCTTTGAATTGAACTTTTAAAGCCAAGGGTTAGGGAAGTTTTCCATAACCAGCTACATGAAGTGGTGGTAATGATTTTTGCATTGATCTTATACTAGAGTAGTGTTCGTATCTTTGTTTGAGGAGGTTAAACTTTAAGGAGATAGAAATGTAACCGGTAGGAATGTGACGGAAAGATTCCTATTCTCATTTGCAAATAATTGACCTAGATGCGTTTTCTTCAACCAATTAAGTAATACACTGTACTATGTGGTCAGTAGCTTGAATAATAATAATAAGCATCTGATTTCTTTTACTAACAGGTCCTGGAGGACTAATCTTCCCAAGGGGGCCTGTGTTTTGGTATCTACGTCTGTGGAGCACGACGACGCACCCCTCATAGGGGGCGTCAGGGGGACAGTTCTAGCATCCAGATTTCTGATAGAGCCTTGTGGGTCAGGAAGGTCAAAGTTGACTTACATATGCAGGATTGACACTAAGGGACGAACAACGGAGTGGTACAACAAGGCTTACGGACACATCGTAGCCGGATTGATTAAGAGAATAATAGGCATGTATCAGCACAAAGCAGACGGACCAGAAACAAAAGTCTGAAGGACAACTCACGGTCAATCGTCAGATGTAAAGAACGAATGTTGAACTGATGGTCCAACCAACAAGAGTTTGCAGATGCTAAATGAAGGATGATAATGTTACATAGTTGTGAAGTAACCTGTTTGCACCGTCATGGGATGCTAGTGTGTAAACTATTAAAAAAAACTCACCGTAACAATTCAATTTGTTCATCAGTGCTAATGTGCCAATGGAAAAGAAGTAACTCGAAACAGAAAGGGAAAAAAATAGACAATTTCGCACAAATCTGTTAAATTATTATTATTATTATTGTAAAGGTTTGTGAATACCGTTACTTGTAGTCAGTTCATTATGTAATAGTGAAATGTCATAGCTAGTTGTAATATTTTATAGATATTCTGTCGTCAGCATCCTGTTATTTATCTGTGTGGTGGTTTTTAATGTCCATAGAGATGATGTTATATGCAGCAGCAGCAGCTCTCTCTGAAGAGGTTTACATATGGTACTTGGTAATTAGTCTTAATTTGAGATCACATAAAGCTGGAGAGATAGAGAGTAGAGAGTGGAGTATGAAATCTTGAATCAATGTTAGAATTCCTTATTTTATCTTACGTACCGCAACGTTCACATATTTATTCAGGGATTCTTCTTTTACTCTTGCCAAAACTTGTCTATTTTTTACATAAAAGTGTTTAGTCTGTTTTGTGTTTGGTCTTATTTTCTGTTTTATAACCATGAGGGCAAAAAGAAAAGAACTCTTTATTTATTTGTTATCTTCTTTCAAGATCTCGTCGTCTCTATTTTTGGAAAACGTCAATTCCTGGAACAGTAATACATATATATCGTATCTTGCAAGCGAAATTTCATTTACAATACAAGAAATTTTCTTTCCTCTATACATTTGTAGAGTGGGCAATTTGTTCTATGTGCGCATAAAATCATTATTTTCATACACTTTTCCTGTGTAGCTTAAGAGGTGACAATCAGGCTAAACAAACCTTCATATGTGAATAGCTTATTAAAATATATTCAATTTAGGATTGTGGATTCTGCAAAGCTGCAACTTTCTATCCCAACACCTGTTTATACAGGCATTTCATTTTCAAAGATTTTAAAAATTGTCCGTTTTTTTTTTTTTAAAGTTTCAAATCACAGATATTTCAAGATTCAGAATCGCCAATTTATTGCCAAAAATAAATTCAAGTGATAACAAAATTATCCACAGGCAAGAAGTTGACCATGAAAAGACTGTTTTTTTAAGTTATTATTGTTTTATTGTATTATATGCATATTCTCTATAAATATATGATGTCTTTCTTTGGAGGCTTTCTTAGTTTGGTTATTGCTATATATTATTTGTTCTATGCTACCTCTACCCTGTACATAGTGTTTCTGTGGGGAGGGGGCCATAAATATTGTTGTCATTGTCGAGGCAGTCTGGTGGTGTATGGAGCATAGTAGTGTATCAGTATGTATATGTCTCATGTAACAAGGTATATCTGTGTACATTGTACAAAGCCTATTTCATTCCTCTCTATTCTGCAATATGTGTAATCAACCAGAGTAACATACTACAACATATAAAGCCAAAAAAAAACAAACAAGAATAAATTATCGGTGGATACTCAGTTACAAATGAAGATAAATCTTTGATTGTCTTGTTTCTTTGTCATGTGCTACTTTATCATGTTTTTTTCTGCCAGGTGGGGAAGTCATTTTCTGTTCAATGGAACGCTTCTGGTTTCTTCATAACGATACAGTTAAGTTCGAACAGGACAAATGTTTCTAATATTTATAGTTTCTTTTCAGTACTAGTACATACTACTGTTTTCATATCAGAAGATAACTTCAGGATTTTCAACATCTTTCTAAGGGACCCAAAGTCCCAGTTAGAAAGCGACGACCTGATATGTAAATTATGTCACACATTTTATTGCCCTGATGACATCTGGGGAATTAATCTCAGGCTATGAGGATATAAGCTGAACTTCTCAGTATTAAATCATTTTGCTTTGTAAACAAACAATCATCTCCTTGAAACACCCATCAGCTAAAAATATTTGTTATTGAATCACTACCGTCCTTGCAGCATGTTGAAGCAAAAAAATACATGATTGGTAGATTTTATACTTTCATTACCTAATAAATTGGTTAGTAAACTATTGTTTGTTGATTAACAAAACTTTCAGTTATTAGATCAGCAGGAACAATAGTTACCAACTAGGATGCAGGACTATTGAACAATAATACATAACTGCCCGATATTAAGCTGTCATCAATACTAAACTACTATCGATGTGAACTTGGTATAAATATTACATGGCTCCTATGTTAAGTTTAGTTTACATAATACATTTGTACATAATATTGGTTGATAATATATAATACATTTGTACATAATATTGGTTGATAATATATAATATTATATTATATAATACCAATTTATTATAGAGTATATTATTAGAATTAGATTATATGATTATAGAATTATTACTATTATTAGTATTATATAATACTACTATATAATAATAGGAGGATATAAATTATTAGTTTTATATAATACCAAGATACAACTGAGTTTTCCAACAGCCAAACGTCCAAATTATGACAATACATGCCCTTTGGCTAATAGAAATGTTATGGCTAGTTTGAAAAACCAACTTATTTAGCTTAAATTTGAAAGGGAAGAGCCTTTAAACCCATACCAACACTACCCTTGAGTTATGTGATGATTGCATAAGACTAATGGAATCATAAAATACATTGAAATTTGACAATTTATCCAGTTCAATAAGTACAAAGTTATGGAAAAATATTTATAAACCAGAATGCAAAATGCATTGAGGTTTCGATGACTTCAATGCACTACACTTCTGCTTGTTAACCAGAAGGAGCCGTTACAATATAAATGGCCCGAACTACTATTTTGATGTACAATTACACAATGGCACGATAAACACTGGTCAGTATACTGTACGTGGCAATACACACCTCCACCAAAAACAAGTATGAGAAGTATCCACGATTCCCAACGTTAGATATCATGTAAAGGGTTTTAGAGTTTGACCTCTGGTGACCTCAAATGAGATTTGACCTCACAAGCAACAGATTCTTGTACTCAATATGGCAACTCCATATACCATGTATGAAAAGTATCCATGCTTTCTACCATGAGAAATCATGTCTTAGCGGTTTTCAGCCTCTACAAATATATTTAAAAGTACTCGCTATTGGCGACCGTGACTAAAAATATACTCGCCAAATTTCACTCGCCACTAGGCCTATGATTGCTGCGCATGTCTCCAAAGTACAGATCTGCAACATCAATACTTTCTGTGAAGAAAGATGCAATCTGTGCTACGTAATTGCTACGGATTTGACTGCTTTGAAATCACGTATCACTGGCAAGATGCGTGGAGCGCCCTTTTTTATCGCTGCTATTGCTTGAAATACAACTTCTGAGGAACAATAGAAACCTGAAAAACTTTTAGGGACAACAAAAGGTTTGATATCCTTTGTTGTCCCTAAAAGTTTTTCGGGTTTCTATTGTTCCTCGAAAATTGCAAGCTGAGCGATAGAAGCGTCGATAGAGGGCGCTCGACGCATCTTGGTCAAAGCTGTTACTGGACGTTTTATCAAACCTTGAAAAACTTTGAAATCACGTATCACTGGCAAGATGCGTCGAGCGCCCTCTATCGGCCTCTTTTTCGCTCAGTTT
>KN888010.1:7093-25964 GCA_000934455.1 Apostichopus parvimensis | reverse complement strand
AATTTTGCAGGATTCCCCGTTTCTGAACATTTCGATCTTCATAGACATTCTCTCAAAAACCTAAAATGTATTTTAATTTCCTCGAACTTCAAATCCGTAAATGAACGTAAACGAAAATAAATCGATTGGATCTTTCGAATTAAGTCAAACATCACCACCCTCAACAAAGACCTGGGACCCCTAAACAACTACCAGTTCTACAAACATATGTACTCCGTTCTTTGCTCCTTAATCCACTTCCTGTATAGTCATGGTTTATTTGGTTCTATTTCTATCAATGCCACTTATCTAGCGTCATAATTTTATTGTTTTACATTTTATGCTTTTACTTCCACTGTCAAGTTTTGCTGACGAAGGTCCCTACAGGGGCACCGAAAACTCCAATATAGTTTCTAAGACAGTACCAAATAAACCAATGACTGTACAGGAAGCGGATTAAAATACTACAGTGCCTGAACAATAAAATGCATACACTGTCCATATTTTGGTAGTACCAATCATTAAATTGACAGGTTGTATACTAATTCTCCGACCATTTGTATCTCCAACTCTGACCTCTTAAACTTTGACGTATGGCCGTATACCTTCCAACCCAGACTACGTTAGGTCTAGGTCTATAAAGCCAGTTTTAAATTAGCTATACTGTAATGGTTCATTCACCAGGCCGGATAGTCCACAAACTGCAGCATCGAATGGGAATATATTTTCTAAGTAAAATTGCTCAATGAGGTCACTTGTTGGGTGATGTTCCTCTGTAGTCAGGAAAGAGTGCTGGGAAGACTTTATCCCAAATACCTGTAATAAATTGCAATGTTGTAAAGTGATGGGTAATTTGACATTTTGTTCAACTGGAGCTTGTAATATATACGAAGAGCGGGAGGGAGAGATATTGAGTCATGTCCCCTCACTACACAAGGTTTTGATCAAAGTAAACGACGTTGCATTCACTATCAGCAGATAGGTTTCGATTCAGACCATTTCGTGTAATTGTCATCTCATATTTGATCTATTAGATCAATATGTAGCAGATTGTATGAAAATGACGAATTTAACGGTTCAAATATTTTATTTCCAGCCTTTTTGTATATCACCTTCCGGAAGCATATATGCAACGACCCCGAAGTGTGACAATTCTTTGCTCGCACTGTTTATAGAAAAAATTGTGTCTGCAGTTATTCACATAATTAAATTATTGAATTTTTAAAATTTAGGTATTCCCAAAGTGTCGAAAAACAGTAAAAAAATATATATAAACATGATTTGCTATGGATGATATAATGATAATCTACGCGGGGTGTGATCAAATTTATGACATTTAATTAAGAGAGTTCGGTGGAAATATCATCATTGGTTCTTTGGCAAGCAATTGGGTTGTATCGAGTAACATAAACGATTACATTCTTACGCCATTTAAACAAGCTGTTAAGAAATATAAAGAAAACGAGAAGTTGGAGAGGAATTTCCTTTAGCTGAAAATTGTTCGAATTCAACGTGATATTTAATGAATTAATTCAGTAAGTCGACTTTCTTTATTCTTTATTTATTCAGTTCATGTCTGTTGTAAGCCATATGGTAATTATTATTTTATATTGATATAAATCCGACATGCGTTTATCCCATAACCCTGGTGGGAACAGACTTCAGACGCCCCGGAAATTGTGAACAGTTTGTAAATTATCACGTACTCATTAATATCAGTGGATACAGAATATAACCCGGCAAAATCACATGCATGAGTCCTTAAATTCAATAATTCTATCTGCGTTGTCTCCGTAGGATATATTCCAATCATCATGTCATTGAGCAAGTATTTACGTAAATTTTCGGACGGCTTGGCGCCAAACCAAGATATGCTTGACAAAGCTGGTCAAGCAACTGATATGATACAACGTGTGCTTCAAGACACGCATGGTCTATCTGTTGACCGCGTAGTACCTCTGGGAAGTTATGCCAAGAAAACCTCTCTTGGATTAAAGATGGATGTAGATTTACATGTTTTCTTAAATGATGAAATGCCTCCATTTACAAATGCAAAGAGAAAAATGGTACAGACTTTGAGAAGATCGTACAGTAACGTTCAAGAGGGTTGGCATGCTTTTAAGATAAAAGTGAACGGTGTTGACGTTGATGTAATCCCAACAGTGAATATGGTCAATAAATACGTCAGAGAAGGTAACACAGTGGCGGAAAACCAACTGGCAAATGTCCTTTATTATCTGAAACACATTGCTCTTCCAAACGTAGATAAGAAACGGGACTTCAGTACTTCTGTCTCGGAGTGTGCAGTTGCGTTTGAGAAGAAACACAGTGCCTTTTCACACGCTATGTCTCGCTTAGCAAAGTACTGGGGAAATCAACATCCGTTCAATTTGAAAGGAAAATCCTCAATCATGGAATACCTCGGGGCACGTGCTGCGGAAGATGAAGAGTCTGATGGAAGTCAGGATCTTCTCAACGCGTTTAGAAGATTCCTTAACATGGTTGAACAACCACAGAGTATTTGCGTCTATTGGGATGAATTCTACTCTATAGCCGACATTCCACAGAAAATAATGAAGCAGCGACCACTACTGCTTGACCCTTCTAACCCGCACGATAACTTCTTCCAAGGAGTTTCACAAGACCAATACCACCTGTTGAGTCACTTTGCTAAACGAACTCTGGCAAAACTGAATGAAGCTGAACGCAATGGAAGTATCCCTGCGATGTTTATGGACGATGGAGCTTCCAGGTCAGGAAAGATCACCATTTTCTGGCCGAAATCGATAACAAGCATGTGCTAAGTTTGCTTTTGAGTGTATTAAAACGGAATGTGGCAAAAGGTTTGTGATAATACAGCCGTAGATGTCGAATTATGCTTGGTCAACATGTGTCCTTCTTAATCTTAGTAAAACAAGAACTATCAATATATCTATAATTAACATGCTTAACTTGCACTTGTAAATTCGTATCGTAGCGAATGATCTCAAGCATGAAGGTCAGACGTTCAATTAATGTTTTGTTCTAATTTTTTAGCAAAGTCAAATAAAAAGCCAGTGATGGTGATTGTCGTAGATGAGACTGGGAAGTGTGTGTCGATAACCGTTCCCCCAGTTTCTGGTAATTTTCAGCACAGTCGATTACTTTTCGTTCAAATGCATATTGTATCAATTTTGTCATGTTTTTAGTGCAAGATGGTGATCTCATGAGAATTTCTCGATTAAAAACATCATGACCAGGATTTCTATTGGGCCCAAATCGCCGAATTGATATCTTTCCTGTCACTCTAACCTCACCCTACCACTCAACCATCTCCCAAACTCTTTAATATAAAATCAAAGGTCTATCGTAAAATTCCAATGCCCATGATACAAGTACTAGGCGTTAGTTGCACTTTCTCTTTTCTGTCTTGTAATATTTTCAAAGTGAATGTAAGCCTGCAGTGATAACACTGAAACCAACGACAGTATGAAGTCGTGTTTATAACTTCAATATTCTTAGATTGAAAATTTCCTACAGAAAACAAGCAATGTCAAAGCCTATACAAAGAAGGTAAATAATCTTTGTAATTTTATAAAGTAAACCCATAGAAATTGAAACTCATATGATGATGTTACGCTTAGATTTAAAATAATGAGTTTTGTGATCGAAGTCATTGAGGATAGATGTTGAGTAAATGTATTGTGTATGCTAATGTATGAAAAAGAGCAACTACTCCTCTATTTTGAGAAAAGCAGCAACTCCCCTACTGCAAAGTGTAATCTCCCATACCAATGACGTTGCATACTCTAAGCCAATCTGAATGATCGATTAACCTTTCGGATCTGCTAAATATTCATGCTTTGTAGTTTTTAAAATAATTTTGTTTATATTGACGAATGTGGATCGATGTGTCCGTATTTACTCTGTTTGTTCCTGCCCGAGGGATGGTGTCGTGTTTTTTGTAACCTCCTTATTTTTTTTGACAGACAAAGACAATTTATCAGTTATGTATGCTATCACTGAACTTTGCATACTGAAGTTTCAGTCATTGGTTATTTTTAGGTTTCCTTCGTTGTTGTATTAAGCTTGTGTTAAATTTCCGCCATTGGTTTAATATGCAAAAAATAATTGGTGAAGCTTGTCATATATTGCTATCATGCTATGTGGATATCACGATTTGCTTTCTTGTCCGTCAAATAAACCTGCCTTGGACTAATAAATAACAGAACATTGTGTTTTATTAATTGATTTTATCATATACTTATTTCAACAAAGATGATGTATGCGGTTTGACTAAACCAGAAGCGATTGAAGAGGCCTCATTCGAGCGAGAAGGGGACGGGTTGCACAAACTTCCATTGGGCAGTGGGACATTTTTTTAAGGCGAAAACATAAAAGTTACCTCAAAACTTTCCAACAAAATTGTTCATCCGAACATTCTGTTCCACAGCCACAGCCTGCACAGCATACTCCAGCATACTTTCAGAAAACTGAAGTTCCTCTTGATCATACCTAAAACCCAATTACCTCTTTTAGCAGCTTCAAGACAATGTTTAGAAGGTTGCAGAGATGAGTCAATGTAGATACCAAGGTCTCTTTCAACAGAGACCTCCTGTAACTCCACACCATTAAGATTGTATGTAAACTTTTGGTTACTACTACCAATGTGCATTACCTTACATTTATCAATATTAAAAAGCATTTGCCACCCCTAGATCACTGTGAAGAAGATTGTATGAAAATGACGAATTTAACGGGTTCAAATGTGTATTTTCAAACCTTTTTTTTTTATTAACATCACCTTCCCGAAGCATATGCAACGGCCCCGATGAAGTGTGACAATCTTTCGGTGGCACTGTTTATAGAAAAAAATTATGTCTGCAGTTATTCACATAATTAAATGCTTGAACTTTGCACAGTGCGGTTTCAAAATTGGGTATTCCCAGTGTCGCAAATACAGTCTTTTTTGTTTGCTTATTGCTATGCATGCTATGGATGAGACAATGATAATCTTCGCGGGTTGTAATCAAATTTATGACAATTAATTAAGAGAGTTCGGTGGGAATATCATCATTGGTTCTTTGACAATCAATTGGGTTGTATCGAGTAACACAAACGATAAATTCTTACCCCATTAAACAACCTGTTAAAAACTTAAAGGGGAACGAGAACTTGGAGAGGAATTTCCTTCAGCTGAAATTATTCGGGCGTGATATTTAACGATTGAACTCGGTAAGTTGACTTTCTTTATCCTTAATTTATTCATTTCATGTCTGTCATATGATTCTACAACAGGCAATCGAAACTGGATGAGTAGTCTGTGTACGAGAGCAATTGCACGAGTCAATTACAAATCGGAGGAATTAATTTTGCACAAGCATCTTAAATGTCGGTAGTATGAGTACAAATTTGGGACGAGGGTGAGTACATGCAAGCATGCATACGAGAACGGACGTATTTCACGTTGGGTACCCGATACTCATGTTAGCGATGGAAACCTCTGTAAACATAAATTTGAAGGACAACAGCTTAAAACGTGTAGTGTATTTTAGACACTTTTTCAATATTCATCAAATAACATGACAATCGATCAAACTAAAGCATTCCCTCAAGGCTTTGTCATTGAACGAGTGTTCTCATGTCGTTTCAGTACTCTCGATAAAGCCAATTGATTCACAATAAAACAATAAACTGGTGATTTGCATAATGCCTTCCATGTTTTCATCAATTTTTAAATACTGATATTTTTTCTTATTAATCGGAGTTGAATTTGTTAACTGTAGGATCTAAAAGTGTAAACAAATGAACAAGATCAACGCTAGAGGCCGAAAAATAATTTAAATCTGGGATATTTATGTGAAACTCTACCTTATCGATCACAATTTAAAAGACTGCATGTAGGCCTATAACCCTTTTCAGTTTCAAACATATGATTGACAGGTTTTGAAGTTATTAATATTGTGCTTCTTTTCTCTGTCACGGATGTTTCCTTCCATAGTATGAATAATAGAGAAATATCTATAGATCCCGTAAGATCGATGGAGTCTTGGCAAAGTATTCAATTTACGGTTGATTTATTGTTTACTTTGTTTTTGCTTTTGTATCAAACAGATATGTCTTTGAGCATTCAACTTAAGCAGTACGCTGATTCGCTGGCTCCGTCCTCCGGTATGTTGGAGAAAGCAGGAGAAGCCACGAAACACATCCAAGATGTTTTACATCGACACTTGGGATCTCAGTTCTCCATCGATCGTATCCGACCACTCGGTAGCTTGACCAAAAAGACATCACTCTGGTTCAAAATGGATATCGATGTCATTATTTATCTCAATGGCGAGATGCCACCGTTTAGTGAATTTAAGCAAAAGCTTGATGACGTCATAACTATGAATATTGATGAAGATTGCAAACAGACTCCTCATGGGTTGTTTCTGAGAGTAAAAGGATTCGACATGGATTTGCTGCCTGCTAGAAATTTCTTGTATTCAAACGGCTACTCTGGGGAAACTGATGAGATAGACGTGCAGGTTGCCAACACGCTGCAACATCTGAGCAACAACAGACCACAAAATAACTGTATGGATTTCAGCTCGTCACTGTCCGAAGGAGCTGTAGCTTTCGAGCGAGATCATTCAGCACTTTCCCATTCCTTGTCGAGGCTAGCCAAGTTTTGGAGTACTACAATTGGGATTCCTGGATTTTCCTTTGGTCGCTCCTCTATCATGGAGTACCTTGGAGCATGGGCTGCTGAGGAAGAAGAACGTCGTGGAAGTAGGGATATCCTGCAAGGGTTTCGTCGATTCCTGACGATGATAAAACAGTCGCACAACTTAAACATAGTTTGGACGAGATACTATCGAAGGACCGACATCCCAGCAGACATTTTACATCAGCGTCCACTGCTGCTTGACCCTACCAACCCGTATAACAACATGTTACAAGGAGCTCTTGGTGATAACCTGAGGAAAATGAGTGCATACGCGATGGAGACTTTATCCCGATTAGACAAGTCAGAGAGAAACAGTGGCTTCCGTCTTAAGATGATATTCGAGCCTCAACCAACGTGGAGGGTTATGTTCAATTCTCCAAAAGTCAAGACACCTCAACATTTCTTGGTAGGCACCGAACGAAAGCGGCTCTTACGACCGAAGATCGAGAAGCGATCTGGAGCAATAGGAGTAGATTCGAATATTGCTTCGACTTATCTCTTTTCATTTACTGACATCGTGGCAGCAGCTGCTAAAATCGATGGAGACATGGGCCATGGGCAAGGAGAAGATATTGTAGAAAAGGTCAAGTCGGAGCTCACGCAGTTCATATCCTCTGGTACATGGTCATCATCGAGTGAACGACATGAGGACAGACACACGACTTTTACGATTCCCATTGGGAAAGATGCGACTGACGTAATTAAAATCAGTTGCAACTGGGTTTAAAGGTCGTTTGGAAACTCCTCGATATGTTTTCATATGCCATAGTACCTGCGCTTTTTCATCTAGCAAGTGAATACAAAAGTAATATAGACAGCAAGCATTTCGTCTGATAGAGATAGATACAGAATCATACTTCTGCTACCTGATATGTCTAACTTCAAATATTTAAAATCTAACCTACTAAAGAGTCGACGTATTGGGTAAGTTTAGTCCTATACGACGTCGCACATTGATTGGGCAACCTGCAAGAAAATTGATGCTTGGTTTACTATTGATTTTCGACAGGTACCTCCACAACGTATATTAGAACAGTCTAGTTTTCGTCACCTTAATGTATATATTGCTCAAAAAACGCGTTAAGTGTGAAATTATCGTGCATATATAGGAGGTGTAACATTTCATTTTGATGGCATTTGCAGCGAATATAAAGGTTCAAGTTTGTTTATCTTTAGCTTCGAGGGCATGTGTTAATTGTGTGATAAATTAATCACTGCATTATAATATTCATGCCTAAAGTTTTAAAATTAATGATGCAACTAGACGGTGCGTTGTCATGATGTGATCTTCTGTGTTACGTTTGTAGAAAGAGAGAGAGAGAGAGGAGAGGGGGCGGGGTGGGACGGGGTAAGCGGAGGAGGGCGTCGTACTTCATTGTCTAAGTGGTGCGGTGTGGCCGGTGTTTTCTCCTACCCTCTCCCTCGTAGGCTGTTAGAGATAAATTTGGTCCAATTTAATGAGGTGATATGGACAAAAAAAATCAACATAATTAACTCAAAAGTTGCAAAATATAACACTGTTTTTTTGTAAATAAGCACTCTTAAATATATATTATTTTTAAATAGGAGGGGGTTACCCCTTCTCCAGACTAAAACATCCACCCCTTGGGGAAGGGGGGGGGGTGGAAGGTCCCCAGGATTATCAAGGTGAAAGTTAGGGTCACCAACCAACAGGGGTCTAGATCTATGTTAATGAGGTAGCAGTACTATAGGATGTTCACACCATGAATGGGAAATCTTTATGAGTAATCTTGAACATTTGAAGAAGCGCTCTGCAAAATTATAAGATATTGCTTCCCTATTCATAAGTTGTGCATAAGTTGAGTTAAAATGACAAAAGCATTATTTTATATTATGCTTTCCCTTTTACAACCCTATAGCCAGATATTGAACAAAACAAGCTAAGTAAACATGTTGTTTGATGAATAGAGGTATTATTGGCAGATATATAGACAGCGATGTGTTTTGCTTGTTATCATTTAACTCATTGCTATCATTTAATTTTGCACTTTTGCACTAATAATTGTTTTAGCAACTGGGTATTTCCAAATGACTTATGAAAAGAACTTGTCTTTTGTTGGAAACTTTATGCGTGAGACAAGAATGTCTTTGAGCCAATTTGCGCATTGCATTACAGTAACCAAACAAAGAACGACACCTAAGCAGCGAACATAAATTAAGTATACATGGCATGTCATAATTTTTATCTTTGTTGGCACATATGACATCTATTGTTTCAACAATTTGTTTCCAAGACCAGCAGATAAGAAACCGATCCGAGCAATTCATAATCATATACAGGATATTATGTTTAGTGAATCCAGTTATGAAGTTCACGTGATCAATATCCATATATGACATCTATTCAATCCAATCGTGTTTCTTATATTATCTGATTAGTAAGGATTAATATCCATTCATGATATATTATTGAAGATCGTCATGTTTTTCATTTCGTCTGATTTATAACGATGGAAATAAAAGACCGAATATAATGATTTAGCTTCAAGAATCAGGTTGTGTCTAAAGAAAAAACTAATTTCTACGAGAGTCTTTGACTTTGGTTCAGAAATCTTCGTTTTAGGCACACGTACACAGTGTTGTCTAAAAGACAAAAACAAGTAAAGAACATCACCGTTTAATGACGTAAGAATAAATCTCATCACGAATAAAGTCAATTCAAGTCGGTTAGTCAATTATAGAAAGTGGCCTTGCCGATGTTCTTTGAGTTTCGCTTCCTCCCTCTGTGTTTTCATGCAGCAATATAGCAGGCGGCAATAGAGGAGCGGGATCCACCAGTGGGGAGGAATGTACTTCAATACAACAGCAGCTTCGGGACTGGGCTTTATATAGGGTCGGAGTCTTGCCAGCCACAAGAATACGTCGCCACTGCAATACTTTGTCGTTGGCATTGACCCTGTGTTATAAAGATTCGTTGGAAATTAAACAGCCATTAACATAAAAGAAGGGTGATCAACACGTCAAGTGAAATGTTCATTTCAATGTTTTCAAATTGCGCAATAGTAAAGACACAGTCATGATATCACAATATGCTAAAATAAGAAGGTTTCTTATAAATAGGGCGTTTTATATGAGTTGTTCAAAGTAACAATGGACGCAACAACATACTCCTAACAGGGGAATCACATCAAACTTTCAAAACAAAGCCTTTTATTACCTTTATGCCAACGTTAAGGTATGCAGTGCACGCTGAATTCTAATTAATATAATCACCTTATGGAGAATGTTCTTTGATAAGAATAGTTTAGAAGTTTAGGGACCTACCAATAGTTCATTTAAATAGACGACAGTGCAGAAAACATCAGTTATAATCTCCTGTACTGAGAATTGACAATCTCACTCAGTAACGTAACTCCGCTGCCTCAATAAATATCGATGCTAAATTGCACGAAATTATGTTCTAATTTCTATGAGTGCAATGCATTAATAACGCACGATAATGTCCCATATATATCAGCAATGGGGGGGGGGGGGGCTAGGGGAAGGGTTAGCTTGGTAGGGTGGTGCTAAAGCTAGTGTTCATATCACTTAATCTGACCTGAAACTATAATTACACATTTAGTACATACGTATATTCTCATAAAGAAACCTAACCAAGCTTAATCCCGGGCACCCTGCCCAAATAGCGTATAGATCGAAAAATACTCCCCTCCCTCTCCCTTTCCCATTCAACGAACAATTAATACATGCACCGACCTTACGTAGCAACACATATGTATTAATTGAAACCGGTGAAACCAGTTACGTTTATATTATGTACTGCGGTTTCCTGCTCGATTGGTTACTGGCCAATGGTAACATTGAAATTACGTTCTCAAGTGATCGCTATTCAGACTAGTGTTGTGTACATAACATATGTACATAACTACTAAATTAGAACTTGAGGTATAATGGGTAACATGGTTATAACAACAACATGAATAGCAGCTTAGCACCCAGGCTTAGCACCATATATGTATGTCTCAAAACTCCAGTGAAATATATAATTATCTCAAAAACACTTTAAAACTATCATGGGTGCCACTGCTTACCATTTTATATATTGCATATACAGTATAAGTTACTTATAGTGTTATATTGCTTGTATACGTGAAATGCAACATACTATAAAATATGAAAAATAATATACCGGATAGGAGGTTAGCGAATGCTGCGGGTTTTATCTGGTGGCTTAGTAGATAGCCTCAGCGGTGTATGGGAGCGTTTCCTCATTTAATTTACGCTATAAATGTATTCCGTAATCATGTCTTATTACAACCCAGGTGAAAAGTTCTGTTTCTCGTCGGGGTACTGATCAGATGAGAATAAAACATTAAAAGCTACAAGTCTCATGTAGCACAATATTTGAGCTCCCTTTACGAAATACACGAGTCATTATGAGCCTGATAGCAAAGCGCCTACACGAGTCGGTCACTAAACCTGGGGGACATTTGATATTGTGTCCTTCACCCTTCATAAAGCGCGGGGGGGGGGGGGCATGATTTACGCCCCTGGACGTGAAAGTTGTAAGCCATAATCTCTTGCGGGCTTCTCTCACATTCATGGGAGCTTAAGCGTCTTTAAATGTTCTGCCTGATTATTGAATAGTTGATTGGTTATTGATTAATTAACTACTGGGCGGTACACAAATGCGACCCAATCTGATCGACTCATGTGCTAATCTCTGTTTTGTTATACAGGTTGACTGTACAGGCTGACCGTGATGTGATTTACAGATTACAGTATGATACGAATATCTAGCAAGTACATATTGTACCATATCACGAGGCTTCGATGACAGTATTTGCAGTACAAATGCAGTGTTAAAAATAAGGACACAAGCAGTTAGTACAGAAGTGTGTGCTATTTTTAACTCATACTCGATTTTGCAAGCCTCTGTTCAAACAGAGTAATTTCGCAATGATCTCAATGTTGGAATTTCCCTCTGTAATGTAATGTCGTTTAATCACGTCATGGGAATCCTTGATTTCTGTTTGCAAACACTGACGATGAATCAGTCAAAGGTCATATCTTAATTTAACACATGGAATTCCCAGTCATTGCACCTTGTTCAAACAATAAAATAAAAACAAGTTTATCGCCATAACATATCATATTAAGTCACTTATATGCATTGATTTTGTTGTTGTATTATTCCCCCCATGCGTGAGGTGATGTACTGTAGAATTAACCGCATTATACGAATCAGTAAACCAAATGTGAATACTACCATTATGCTGTTAGACAACTGTGGCAGGTATAAAAGCGTAGTGTATATTGGCCCACGACTACTCCAACCAACGTTATCATCTTCAAGATTTCATGATCTGGACCATCATTGGTGAGTTCATAGGCTTAGAAACAAACAAATATCACTGAACGAAACTTTCATATATATGTTTCGGAAAAGATAACGTTAAATGAAAATACTCGTGAAATTTGTTATACTGAATACATGTATAAATATTTGGCTATACTCTTTCATAATTGTCATCTTGACGTAGACTTGAAATTATTCTCAGACAAAGAGATATAGCTAAACTAAAATGACTCTCTGTGTTGTCTTGCATTTGAAGGAGCATATGCCATATATATGTATAATTAAGTTAGATATATGGTTATACTCTACAGTGGCGTGCACAGGATTTCAAATGTGACGAGGGGGGGGGGGGGTCGCAGGTTTTTAGTTTCACCGACTGGACTTAGGTATAGGGGCATGAACCTTAACAAAACGTTATGGAAAGTTATTATTATAGTCTGGATCGTCCACTACCTTCAGCCTTGTTTAAAGTGCCTTCAAAATCTCCGCTGAATTATGATGAGATGAAGTTAAGGAAAATATCAGTGAAGCGAAACTGGAGATATTGAAAGAAAATCCTACCAGTTGTTAGTTTCAATGAACATTTGAGCACGTTTATATGTAACTGTGATATTTGCGTGTGTTTGCATCAGTTGACCAGTCCGATCAGAATACATACATCCATGCAGTGACCGGCGCAAATGGAAATGTGGGTATGGAGGTAATTTTCCCCTCCTCCATCGGCAGTCGGGGTTTGTTATATTCAGGCCGGGCCATGGGGGGGGGGCGGGGGTTAGACTAGCCATTACTATTTATTAGCATAACTTTGTGGTTAGATCCAACTATAGGCTATTTTGTAGTAGAAATAAGCCTCAGAATGCATCGTTTGGGGGAGGGAGGGGGGGGGGGGGTTCGAGGGTGAGTGTGGGTGTGGGGGAAGGAGGAACCTCAGACACCCCTGACATATTTATGTCTAATAAATCAGGCAAAAAATCGCAGGGGTTTGCTAATAAATACGTTGTGTGAGATGGAAAAAAGGGTAGTAATGGTCCAGCACTTTCCCCGACTGAACCATTTCTCCCGACTGACGGTCGGACGTGGGCGCCGCTAACCCCCCCCCCCCCCCCCGCCTCGCTGCCCTCCCGTTTGACGTATGCCACTAGTCCTACGCCTATTAGGGATGGAATTAATGAAAGCACTTTGTTTCCTTTCCTTTCCACATCGACATCCGTGCACCCAAAGCACATGAATTCCCAGCCTCCTTCAACAGAAGACTTAAAACAGGTTAATATGCATAATGGCCGTTATTTGGAGTATCTGAACAATATTGCGAAATATTTGGATTGGTGGGGATTTTTAAGTTGCGTTTGCCCTGATAACAACACGTCAGCATAACAAACGTATATATGTTCAGGGAACGAATATCTACTTGTTAAATTCTGCTCGCAATCAAGCTTACCAATGGAGTAACTCTTCTGTCAGAGATTGCTGAACTTTAAGGTTGGTCGAGTGGGGTGGAGAGAGAGAGAGTGAGGGGTAGGTGGACAGAGAAAAGGGGAGGGGGTTGCGGGTGAGGGTGAGGGTTGGAAGGGGAGGGCGGGAGAGGTTAAAAGGCTCAAGGTATATATATTACTGCTATGCTAACGTATGTTCTGTAAAGATTATTGTTATACTTTCATATGTATCAAAGATATTTCTTTTCTCCATGACGGTATAACTATAGGCTCATCAAGAATAGAGGAATGAATAGAGGAGGGAAGAGGGTGGGTGGTGGGAGGTAAGTGAGGGGGGGGGGGTTGTGAGGTGAAGCGAGGAAAGCACAATAGGTGCCAAGTACATGTACACACTAAAAACAGAAAGATCATATTTAATAATTAATTTAGTTATTATCGACGGACGGCAAGTTCATGTCATTTATTTGTACATACATTATCGGGGAGAGCTTATTTTTTCGAAGAAAGTTCTTGAGGAGAAGTAATTAGCAGAGACGAGCATTTGTGGCGACACTGATGCAGGTTCATTGATTGTTGCCGAAGTATAATATCATATTTAAATTAGCATTAAACTTCCTGTTTATTTTTAGTTCAAAATTCATATCCTACTTTCTTCCCCACCTCCGTCTTCATAGGTTCCCCCCCCCCCCTCATATTTCGTCGTATAATGGTATATAATAGCATAGAAAAGTGTATGTAATAGTATTTAATATATACTCTAAAGCCGGATCATCCATTTTACAAAATAAGTTTTGAGTGATGAAAGAGGAACACATTCTAAGCTTTCTGGTAAACTTGAAGTTACATTCAATCCCTATCCAAATATTTGTGATATTGATAGTTGAAATTGTCACAGTTTGCATGTACCATAATTTAACCAGTATTTTTAGGATTATTCCCTAGGCTCACGTTCCCGCATGCGAGCGTCTTATGTGTTTTATGAGCTAAAGTGTGCGAAATAACTTTCTCAAATGCAATTAGCAAAAGGAGGATGAAACACACACATGGATATTATACCTCGGTAACATTCTCCCTGCTTCAACAGTAAACTCAAATATAGTTGAATAGAGATACGCATAATACTGTATAGGCCTATAATAACTAACCCCATTTTTTAGAACTATATACACTCACAGATCACGTGAGCAATACCACATGAAGTATAGGAGCACAGTAGTTGAGTCATCGCAAGCTGCGCAGGTTCAATATATCTATACATTGTGGAATATATCAATTCCATGCTTTATTCTTTGTGCACTTCCTATTACTTCCTGGAATAGTCGGGTGATCCAGAAATGAATGTGTGAGTATGTTTAGTGTACACTCACCTCCCCCCTTCAGTTTCAGAAATTGAAAGAAGTTATTAACGCAGCATTACCTATCCTGCAGTTTTCAAGGTGTCAGTTAAACTAACTCTTATATTTTCCTGTTCATGACACCATATTGATTCTACCCTCAGGCTGCAACGCCAATGGATCCGCCCCTCGTGATCACAAAGCTACATATCTCTGTCGTAACAATTTTCAGCATCTAGACTATGCATATATTTTATTGTATTACGTAACATACATTACGACATTACTTTTTCTTTCTTTTAAAATGAATAGAGAGTTATCAGTGATGTCTTTACCGGCTAGACTGAGAGAAGTTGCCGATGGACTTGCTCCAAGTCAACACACTCGAAAGAGAGTCAAAAAGTAAACCGATCAGATTATAAGGGATCTAGAAGAATATTTTGAGGACGGTCCTACAATCAATCGCATTGAATTATTGGGTAGCATCGGCAAGAAAACGGCATTGTTCTTAATTTCCCGGCGAGATTAAGGTAGGGGCATGAATCTAAAAAGAACATTATATAACGTTATTTAAGTTTGCATCAAACACTTTACAGTTTCTGGAAATCGAATATGCATTGGCAAGTAGCCAGAAATTATGATATGAACTGGCAATAACAAGTTATATGGGTAGGGGGCGAACATAAGTCTGCGTGGGATCCGGATAACGTCCCCGTGTCCAACATTGCTACGGGCCTGAATCTATATAATGCATAATCATATCGTCAAAGAGCAAACTTTAAGTCAATGCGTGACACACCAAGTACGAATACAAAACGTTTAGTTTGAAGTTATCTTTTGCCTTTGTTCATGCAGATCTTTATCAATGGAACTACAGAAGAGATTAAGGAATTTTGCCCAAGAGCTTAAACCGAGAGAGTATACTGGGGACAGAGTAGACACGTGCACAAGCCAAATACGAGAGGGACTTAAAGATTACTTTAAAGGCAGGTCGAAATTTAATCGACTTGAAGTCTTGGGTAGTATCGGCAAGAAAACTTCCTTATGGGTTAATATGGACATTGATATTGTTGTATATTTCGATGACGTCAAACCTCCTTTCGATAACATCATCGAAACACTAAAGTGTTTTGTTAAGTCAAAATACGATCCGAATTGCGAAGTGACCAAGCACGCTGTAATGTTTAAATACGGTGAGTTCTCTGTCGACTTGCTTCCAGCGACGAATTTTGTTCCAATTTATTACAATTATAGAGAAAGAACACAGATTCAGGTTAATAATGCCTTGAAGTGTTTAAAATCTAATAGTAATCTGCGACATGACGAATTCAGTTCTTGTTTATCAGAAGCGGCTGTAAGTTTTCTCAAAGAGCAAGATTCCTTCACACATTCACTTTGTCGGCTAGCCAAATATTGGGTACTGACCGTTCCGCTAAAGGGATTCTGTCCGGGTCGTTCTACAATTATGGAGTTACTTGCAGTTAGAGCCGCCGAAGAGACCAAACTAGAACCAAGACAAAATATCATACAGGGATTTCGCACATTTCTGTTCATGGTTAGAAAAATCAAAGAACTAGAAATTTTTTGGGAACGCTGCTACACACACGATTGGATCCCTCTTGATATTCTGGACGAACCTCCATATATAATGGATCCCACCAATCCATTTAACAACCTACTCAGTCCGAGGGTCGTTCAATACCTCGAACAATTGAAACGGTTCGCTAATAATACACTTCGCCATTTGGAGAAAGCAAAATACAACGGGGACCAAGTCGACCAGTCGCTTGCCGTTAAAAAGATATTCTTTCCTTTATCAAGATTTCAATATCTTTTTGACGAAAGAGAGAAATATCCTGATTTCTTTGTTCTCGGCTTCAAAGAAATGGACTTGCACATGCCATGGATAAAGATCCATTCTCAGACTGCAGAACCGACGAAAGTAAAAACAAAAGTCAAGCCGTTCTTCCGCATGCTCACGTCCTTCATGTGTGCGATTTCTGATCAGGTCAAAGAGGCAATCAGCTATTGTAACGATCAATCGGTTAAGCCGTTTATGCTATCGAACATGGAAGACTTCATTGGTGGTGATTGGTTTGATTCGGCGGATGAGCACGACGAACGTGATGTTTCAATCTACATACCAATTTCACGGAGTTACACCGCAGATGTAATTGTTGTTAGTTTCGATTGGTGTCTCCATCAGGCAGGTGAGACCATTGGTGACGGTGCCAGTGACGATGAGACTGACAGTGAGGAGGTTTTTACGTACTATGACGATGAAGAATGTTGTATTACTAAAGCATATAAGTACATTATAAGTAAACTCTGTGGTATGGATATCGAAACTCAGCCTGAATCTTCTCCCTTGATTGTTTCTTGTCCGATCATGAGAAATCGAGCAAATAAGAAGAAAAATAAGCATCACAACGAAGTAAATGAACTTTAAAAGATTGCATTATTCTCGTTAGGAGAAGCTCCACATGCATAGGCATTGAGGTCTAGCCATCATAATTTTTCTTGTAGCTTTCTATGTGTTTCAGGTAAACTCCACAAACCCATAGAACTATTATTATGGGCATTAAATTGATATACTTAATAGCTAATATTGAATACATTTTGGCCATTTTATCACTTGTTAAACTCGTGGTTTGCAGGCTAAACCTGATTGAAGGAGATACAATATCGCTGAATTAACTGTTACTCAGACCAATTTAGAAGTTAACGAGTGTGAAAAGTTAAAATACCGACAGTTTATGTGAAAATTTGGTTTCCACAAAATCCAAATGGAAAATTTAGTTTTCACGATAAAATGTCGACGTTTTAAAATGAGAAAGATATATACTCCTTCGAAATGTTTAAATAAACGTCGGTAAAATCTCAATGTCAAGAGAAGTTGAAGTTTTGAGACTAAATGGTCGAAAACTTCGGAATAACATGTCGAAATTTCGACTTGTCTCTATATATTCGAATTTTCATATCGAAGCAGTTCGAAAAATTAGTTAATTAAAAAAAACAGTACAGACGTTTGTGTTAAGAGTTGAAATTTTGATTCCAAAAGGTCTGTAAAGGTCAAAAGTCTGAGGAAAAAGGTCATATAAAGTTAAAAGTTTGAGAAAATATTAGAAATTTGAAGATAAAAATCTCGAAATCAAAAGCCGACATTACGAGGAAGAAGTCGAACCTTTGATTTAAAAAATATTTAAAATTTTGATATGAAAAACTTTCAATTTTGAACTTTCGAAAAGCTTAAGGAAAAGTTAGAATTCGAAGATAAGCTAGTAGAAATTTTGCAACTTCTGATTTGGATAACCGTAAAGCTTCTACAAACTTATAATTCGTCAGGGCAATCAACGCCTTCCAAATCACATCCCTCACTTTTTGATCACTTTCTTCGTCACTGCTGTTGCAATTTTGACCGCAATGGACCAAAAGAGTGACAAGAGCTAACCAAAATTAGTATAAAGACGTGGAGGTAGTGTTATTTACCAGTGTTATTCCAAACAATCATACCAAAAGAAACTTTTCACAAAAAAAGGTTTGAAGTTGATTCTTCTTAATTGGAAATCGCACTCTTGCGATATAAGTGTTATCTCTGAATTGACGTAACTTCATGTACGTTTGCCAACTTCGTTGACTTATTTTCTCCTCAAAAGAGGGCGATTTGCCTTCATCAATGGATAGAGAATTTCGAGAACAACACATGACGGTGAAGATATTATATATGTAAGTGGCGGTCTAAGACTTAAACAAAATCGGGTAAAAAGATCATGAGTTTTTGACCTAGTGTCGTAATTTTGTAGTATATAAATCAGAATTATCCTCTTATGTAAAATAAATTCCTTTTCTTTGAGGAAACAGGCGAAAGGAGATGGTGAAGAATTGCTTCTCTGAACAAGCCCAAGCCTCCCCTCCCTCTCCCATTCCCCTCCCCATCCCCTCCCCTTCCCTCCCCTCCCCCTCTGGTGAATATGTTGGGAAAAAGAGACGTTCACCTAGACGCCTGCGGCGATGTTATTATCATTACAATCCAAAGTTACAAAGTAGACGCTAAATGGTTACCGTACTTAGATATATGCAGAATGCACCGTGGGGGGGGGGGGGGGGGGGGGGG
>KN888009.1:6873-19487 GCA_000934455.1 Apostichopus parvimensis | reverse complement strand
GAGGGAATTTACCTCACTGGGACATTCTGTGATAGTGTGTGTTTAGTTAGAATGTCTGAGAACAATTTGGAGTGTAAAGACCTCCAGGAAAACTTCTAGCAACTATAGCTTTAAAGTTGAACTTGATGTGAAGTTTATTCGGGTCATCAGAGGTCAAATTCTGAAAACCTTGTAAACATGAAAACTCAATATTGGAAGCTCGGGCAGATCTCATACTTGGTATGAAGGTGTTTGGAAATGTACCATATCAAATTTAAGGAGCCTATTACAGTATTGCTTTTGGTGGAGGTCAAAGGTCATTTGAAGTCAACACCCCTCTTACCTGTCTCTCTACACTAATACACCTTCCTTAGTATAACATCACAAGGGAAGCTTGTACAGATTGCATATTTGGTATGTGATTGTACCACATTGAGTACAAGAAGCCTAATGTAGTGGGCCGAGGTCAATGGTCCTTTGAGCTCACCAGGGGTCAAATTGTGAAAACCATGTTTTACACAATATTACAACAAGGACAGATGTCATATTTAGTATGTCGATGTTTATCACATTTAGTGCAAGAAGACTGTTGTTGAGGTCAATGGTCAATGCAGGGCAGCCTGTGTCACTGTGAATTTATTTTTTGTCACATCACACTGCTTTTCATATTGCACCCTTCACTTTGTTCCAATCCCTCTTACAAAATAATAATTTATAACATTTTCAATTCAAAATATTAGGTATTTCAAATTCTACCTGTGAATACATCCTCCCGCATGACTATAAATATGTGAAACCTGCATATGTCGTTGATGATTATTAATTGGTTACTAAACAGCAGAGACGAAGCATTTGCAAGATTTGATAAACTTATGATGTTATCATGTGTTTTTCACATTCCCTGTGGAATCAGTCAGATTTGTGACGTGTATAGACTTTAACAGTAATGTATAATTGACTGATTGTGATTTTGTAATGCCTGGCAGGTCGACAATAACCTCTGATTCACATTTTGGAACGTGCCAAGAACAAAGATATGCCCATTTTTCAGCCACTTTCATAGTCAGGTCACATAAGGCCACATTAGGTCGCATTTGGACACATCAGGTCGCATAAGGTCACATTAAGTTGCATACATAAAATGATTTCTCCATACAAAAGTTATATAACAGAGATGACAGCCTAAAAGATGCTAATAAGAGAAACAAATTCTATTGAATCTTTAAACAAAGCAAATGAAACTTAAAGGCCAATAGTAATAAAATGAGTAACAACGATGTTTGGGTGATGTTGCAAAGATTACAAATAGTCATCATTACACTAATTCACCAAGCATTCATCATAATTGAGTAATACCATCTTTTTTCAATAACTTTTAATTCAACAAATAAAAAGGTGCTCTTAATTAATGACCACATAACTTTAAATGAAATGAAAGTTCAGTGTGATCAGTGAGTGTCTTGATGTCAGGCAAATGTCATTACTGTACCTGCAAAAGCATAACTTGATGATGCTTGAAACTGTCCCAAATATATGCACCTTGAAATATGCTTGCTTTCCCATGTAGTTTACTCCTACATGCTGTAATTGTTCAGGGGAAAGTTCCTGAACCAAATCTGACATGATCCATTTCACTGCAGAAAAACAAATAAGGAAAGTACATGGTTGGTGATTTTCTAAAGTTTGTTAATCAAATTACATAGAAACTCAGATTTTATTTCATTTAAATAAGAGGTGTTTTGTATTCACATTTTGTTTTTGAGGTATTTTTTTATTATCATATTTGATATGAATGCAAATGCCATGCTAACTTAATTGTTTGTGGTTATTATGCAATTCTTTGGTTCGATGGCTGTGCTGATGCATCATTGTGCAGATTACATGAAGAAAAATAATACATTGGCAACATGTGATAAGAAGCCATTTGGCTACTGATGTAGGTATATTAGACCAGCATGTGCTGTGACCAGTGGCGTAGGAAGGTACTTTTGAGTGGGGGGGCTGAAGACTGATGGCCGGCCTGGAAATTTTTTTTGCATTTTCACCTGGCCTTAGATGCAATTTGGCGCTCCAAATGAGATTTTTATCATTTATTGAGAAATGAAAAGGGGTTTTCTGACTTGCGAAGCGGGGGGGCGGAATGATACTTCCGCCCCCCCCATATTTTTAACGTTTCCTGTCACTTAGAAAGCCGCTTTTGTATACCACCAACCCCTCCACTGGAAAGATGAGAATGAAACCATTCAAATCACAATTAACAATGCTTCATAAAAGACATTGGCTAACCGTTTTGCACTTTGAAAAAGCCCTATTTGCCAACTGAAGTCATAATTCAAATCACAATATTTAAAATTGGTATAAGTAAACAATTTCAGCCTACTATACCTTGTTAATTGAATTAAAATGATTTAAATCGGCCTAACTTTCCATTGAAATCCAAAAAAGGGAGTAAAGAGTTGAACAATGTAAACAAATGTTAACGTCATAAGCATGCATTACAGGATTGTGACGTACTTCAATCTGACTGTGTGGTTTTGATACATGATGGTGTGTCAAGTGGTACATGACCATGTCAAGTAAGTAGATTATAGTACCTCTTTAAATAATAAACATCTCTCCTAACATGATTGACATCGTGGTCCTTTTGGGGCTCCAAAATCATTAAATTCAAGCTGATAGTAATTTCAAGAGAAATTAAATTTGAAGTTGTTTAACAAAATCTTGGATTTAACTGTGAGCCTGAATAGAGGAAAACATTGGTAAATATTACAACAAAAACAAACTTTATAGTGCATGGAGTCTTGAATATATAGCAACTTGATATAGCACTTGGAGTCAAACCTATACATGCATGACCAACTTATATTTTCATTTCTGAATTTTCTGACTACCTCTTCAACACTGGGTAACCGAAGATGACATAATATGCTATCCATGTTCAACTAAAAAATATATACCTTTTAGGCTCGTATAAATGATACCTTCAATTGGATGGAACTAACCTACCCCCAGGTGGCTATAACAAGCCTAATCTTAGTGCTGATTGCACAAAATAGAATAATTAAAATAGAGCAAGTGCTGCATGCTAATTGCTAAACGTCTTGTATTTTATATGTCCAATGACTAGCCAAGTAAATTAGCATTTAACTAAGGCTATGCCTGCATGTTAGTGTTATTGTTAGCCAGTGGTAAGCTAACAATTAACAGTTATGATGGCATACAATAACTTTGCAACGTTAAAGGTCTTTCTCTCCCAACAAAATCATTGGATCAAGCTAGTCTTTCTGTTTCTTGTTGATTATTTCATACAGGGCTAGCCTAGAGCCCATAATCGATATATAGCATTTATTGACAATTTTAAAAGAACACACCGGTGTAGCCTATAGCATTACTTAGTAATATTAGTATGGATGAATTGGGTGGCAATTCTTACAATAATGCACAACTTTATTGATCCTTTTGGTCATAGACTATTTCATTTCATGACATTGACAAAAAACGTATATATGCAGGCACAGTATGCCGTATATTTGTTTCACACGGCTAGGGCCTAACTTACACTAAAACTAACTTTAAGGTCTGAGCTAGGCTTTAAAAGTTAATACTTAAGCATAGCTCAGCCTAGGCCTAAATAAGGCTAGCCTATTTGCGTTTTGACGAATGACAGTGCCGTGGGATCTAGCCTCATGCCTATATTTTGCTCGGTTTATAAGACATGAAATGCCTTAGAAGATACCCTACATGACATTAGAACATACAGGTTGATGGTTACAGACTTGTTGCTTGTTTGGTGGATGATGAATGGTGGACATTGTTGGTGTACGGTAAAGGTAGTTTCGGTTGGTGGTAAGGAGCAGCTTGCAGACTTGGCGCTTGCTTGATAACCGTAGAATGATGGAAAGTCAGTACATTGTAGTGGATGATGGCTGGCTGGGAACCTGCAATATAGAAAATAAAAAAGAATGATCAAACTTTTACTAACCTTTTATTAATGGTGGGTAGTGGCAGGGGCGGCGATTTGTTTCAAATATTGGGGGGGGGACATTTTGCTTGGGTACAGGCGCGTAGCAACTACATCCTGAAAATTGTTCGCGCGCTTCGTGAAATTTTGTATATATACCAAATTTCATTACAGATGCGGTCCATCTCATGGGAGCAGATCAGTCTTGGATAATGGTGGGGACACGTATCTGTTCTCTGATACTATCTAAGCGGAGCGCGACCATTGGTTCGCGCGTAGCGTACAAGAAATTTTTGGGAAATATACCTCCCAGATCTTTGATCTCAAATTCATGAACACCCTGAAGGTAAAACTACCATAGTACTATCGTGACAAACCCTCAACATTGTACCATGGAATCTGTAGGAGAAGCATTTGCGTATTTCCACAAAATGGCCCATTACGGCCCACAAGTGACCTTTGACCCCAAATTTCGGACCATCGCTGATGGCCCTATACCCAATGGTCCTTGTGTCCAAGTTTCATGAAATTCCATTAAACACTGTGCGAGTGGGAGCGGTTTTACCAATTGTTGACAGATAGAGTGATAGAGTGATAGACGCTGCACTGTAACAATAGCTCACACCAGCATGCTGGTATGAGCTAAAAACAGGGGACAAATAATCCAAGTAGACTTTTGTATACAATCGGTCTGGGTCCTCTCCCAGAAAACAATTATAGACTGCCGCAAATGCAATTTCCTTCCAAAATTTAACAACTGTGGATAAATGTAATAAAGCCAGAACTGCTGCATGTCATTTGCACAATGCTGGATCAAACTGCGCCAAATGTCAATACAGGGAAACTTGCAATGCAGCGTTTGGTCAAGACAAATTGGAAGGGGGACACGGTATATCATGTCCCCACCATGGTCCGTCTAGCTAATTCATTTTGAAAATAAGTAAAAAAACTACTCTCGGTGAAAGTCTGTGTCGTTTTTTTGGTGATATTTAGTAACAAATTGTGACACGGTTAGACATGCGCGTAGCGAGGAATTTGCCAAGGGAGTGGCAAAGCTTGTAGGCAAACTATCTGAGCGTGGCGCCACCATGAGTTGGCGCAAAGCGTAAAAGAAAATTTTGGCCGAAAATGCCTCCCAGATCGCTGGAAATAGCACTTCCCAGGCCTTGTAAGTTGCATCTAAGCATTTTTTTTTAAATTATTAGTGATATCAATTAAAAAATATGCTCTTATAGCCACAAAAAAAACTATGCCACCAAATATTGGGGGGGATATTAGATACTATATCCCCCCACCTAAAATATTGGGGGGACATGCCCCCCGTCCCCCTCCCCCAAATGACCGCCGCCCATGGGTAGTTGATGGTAGATGATGGATGGTGAATGGTTGATCATTGGTGACTGATGGGAGAAGGTTGGTTGATGATAGTGGCCTTAAAAACTACAATGTTTGAAAATGGGGCATGAAAGAATACTCATTATAAACCACATATAAAAGGTATATGGTGGGTCAGGATGGTTACAGACTTCAAGTTGTTGCTTGTTTGGTGGATGATGAATGGTGGACGTTGTTGGTGTACGATTAAAGTAGTTTTGGTTGGTGGTAAGGAGCTGCTTGCAGAATTGGTGCTTGCTTCATGACTGTAGAATGATGGAAAGTTAGTACATTGTAGTGGATTCTGGCTGGTTGGAAAGCCTGCAATATAGAAAATAAAATATAGAAAATAAAATTCAAACATGCAATTATATAACATTTAAAACACCCACATAAACTGGTCAAAGTCATTCATTAATGTTGGATGACAGGTGGTGGCTACAGAAATCTATGATATTTACAAATAGAGAAAGTATATATTTTAATAACATTCAATAAATCCGCTTATAATACATACGAACAATATTTAAGGCAGATGGACTGGTTGGTGTTCAGTGGCTGGTTCTTTGGTGGGGAGTACTGTAGATGAAGTTGTGGCTTGTGAACTTGGGAAAAACAGCAAATTCTCTATCATAGAGAAAAACCGAGAATAGATCTATAAAGCATTTCATATAACACAAAAATTTAAAGCCCTCACAAAAAGTAGTTTAAAGCATAATAAAGTCCTACAATATTTATTAATGGTAGGTAGATGTTGGGTGGATGATGGATGGTGAATATTTTCATGGGTGTTAATTGCAATGGTTGGTGATGGGGGGGGGGCAGTAGCGGAGCGTCCATACAGTCAGGGGGGGCGGATGCCCCCCCTGACGGACTCAAATGGACTGCTGGCGCCCTTTTCAGCTTTTTACCACTTTTTACTTATTTGCGATTATTGACTTTTTTATTGCGCTCTCATCTACCTATTGAAATTTGTCACATTTTGTTGGTGTAATTTTCTGACAAAATGGCGATAACACCTATTTATTCTTCGTTTATCTGCAAATTAGCAAGGCCCGGAAAGGGTCATTTCCGGCGATCTAGAGTGTATCTTTACTCAAAAAATTTCTGTACGCTCCGTGCCAACCAATGGTGGCGCTCCGCTTAGATAGGGTCGAAAGCGCCCCTACAGACTATTCTCGCCCCCCCTGACCAATACCCCTAGCTCCGCCACTGGGGGGGGGGTGATTGATGATAGTTGCCTTACAAATTACAATATTGGAAAAATGAAGCATGAAAGAACGCTCATTTTAAACCGCTTACAAAAGATATATGGTGGTTTGTTGGTTGGTGGGTCGGGATGGTTGCAGATCGACTTGTTCTTTTTTTGGTGAATGGTGGAAGTTGTTGGTGTACGGTAAAGTAGTTTTGGTTTGTTGTTGTTCAGGAGCAGCTTGCAGACTTGGTGCTTGTTTGATGACCGGAGAATGTTGGGAAGTCAATACATCGTAATGGATGATGGTTGGCTAGAAAGCCTGCAATTATAGAAAATACAAAAGGATATTCAAACTTCAAAGTATTAAAACGCATATTGTATGTTTTAATCGTATGACGGAAATTTCTCTCAAATTTTCTTTTTGATGAAATTCCCAGTCTTTTGGTAGGCCTATTATTGTGATGAGTGATAACATCATATCTGGTGATTGTAACATTCACTTTGACAACCCTAATCAGTACTGCCACGAAAATGTGGTATTACCCTCTTTCATTGAACCCACACACAAGATCAATTCTGGGAATTTGTCACGTAACGTTGTCAATGATATACATCTCAGCGACCATTACCCTATCAGCTTAAAGAATGTGATTTACCGAGTCAGTATGTTTAGGTAGAAATATATATCATTGACATCTTGATATCGTAAATTTCTTGGTTTCTGAGGAACTTAATAAGAGCGCCTCTGAAATTGATTTCACTAATTTTAAATCTGGCTATCACTTACCATAATTCACAATATCGTATACACGCTCCACAAACATGAACCCCAATAAACAGTAAACGAATTAAATATTGCGACACAGGATCCTTGGTTTGAAGAAGAATATCAATCTACTGTAAGAGGCATGCTCGTAGAAAAAGCTGAGAAACTCAAAACTTTCACTAAGTAGCAAGAAATCAGTTATTATTCCGCTCAACTAAAATATGGTAATGATGGTCAAGGAAACTATTTTATGTTGATGAGGAGGCACTACTTCCTAACGCCAGTTCTGATAAAAAAAAGTCTTGGTGATTGGCTTGACAATTGTTTGAAGTTTGACAGTGGTTGTGTACCCTTCCCTAAGAATGGTTAAAAAGCTCCGCAAAAGTTTCATACAGAAAAAGGAAATCTGTCTCACAATTTTTTTCTTGATTTGCATTGGTTACGTTTGCGTGAGAGAATTAAATTTAAAATCGTCCTCATGGCCCATTAATGTCTACATGGCTCTGTGCCTATTTAATTCAGCAATTTTATCGTTAATTCCACTCTCTAGAGCTGTGGAGCTCCACAGCCATTATTCTCGAAACGAAACTTACTACGAGGTTCGGTGATCGTTCAGTTGCCAACGTTGGCCCCATTATGGAACCCCCTCCCACTAGAACTCCATGTCATTCCTGCAATTGGTTCTTTTAAAAGACGTCTAGATTATTTTCTCTTTAATAATTACGATGAAACTTCTTTAAGTTAGACATCAACTAATGTAAATTTTCTATATATTTATTTATATTTTGGTTTCAGCGCAGCCTTGCACCTCTTGCGTTGTCCGCTAAATATGACTGTACATAGACTCTAATTCATTCATTTACAACATTCAAGAAAATCCGCTTAGAAAACTATGTAAGATTATTATAATACATACATGTGGGTTGGTTGTTAGTGGCTGGTTCTCAGTTGGTGAACGATGGAAATTTCATGCCGTTCTACAAAAAATAATAGAACGGCACTTTAAATTGATGGAAATGTCTTTATTTATTTGGGAACCCATAAAAATCATCCCTAACCGAAACTTGGGAATATTCAAGTTTGGTCCACATTTGAACTTTTGTAAGGCTAGGCCTAGGCCTACAGCGGTTTACAACATTTTCGCACCGGGCGGCTTTGGCGGACTGTTGATTATCGCTTGTATCGAAACAGGCTATGGAGTGAATCGTTTTCAAATCACGTCATACTGATATGTTTTCGTAACGCAATATTGAGGTCAGGCAACATGTTGCAGAAGCAGAAGACCTATGAACAACGATACTTGTATACCCACAACTCAACAAAGCTCAAGTAACTTAGGCCCATGACTACCCAAACTGCACACTGCCAGCAGGCTATCCCTATCGTGAATCCACAGTAGCCTACGCTTAAGCGTCCCAATGGAAGTGCACAGAAGGCCACAACAAATGCAACACATGGCCTGATATGAATGTGACATTTCTTAACCTATAATTTATAAACGTTTATCGGTCCCATGGCCCCCATCACCCCGTCAATGAATTTAACCACAACACTTACCAACTGTATCCAACTAATCAAATTACCAGTGTTGATATGTAAAGTAAAAGAAAACCGAGGCTCGATGTACTACAACACAAGCAACTGTCGGTTTTTAGGCTTCTCTCCTGAGCAGGCCAAATCATGGTCTAGATCGCTATCTAAAAATGAAACCAAAAAAGTCATAGAAATTTAATTTCTATGAAAAAAGTAAACAAAAATTGGTGGCGCTCTACTCCAATAGATACCAGAGCCGTATATAGAGAGAGTTCGGCCAACTGGCGATTTGTGACGTCACATGTTTACAATGGACGCCATGATAGTTCCTTAACAGTTGCGCGAAATCGTGCAGTAACAGTGCGTAGTACATAACCTCTGTACAAGAACTATACAGCTAGCCTGTTTTGGTAGGCTAGTAGCGTTTATTTATACGGAAGAAATGCATTAATTGTTGCACCACGTTCGAAGAAAATTTCAACGTCATTAAAATCATAAATAATTCACTTTCTTTTAACCGTTCGTCACGAAACGAAAAGCTGTTCTTATGATGAAGGTCTACTACCAGGTAAGTTAAATAACCATGCGAAATAGCCTACAGTTGTAAATCAACTAGGCTAGTAATTAGTATTATAGTAATAAACAGACAGGTATAACTGCTAAGGCTCACGGCTCTAAGTCTAAGTGAGCTGCATCTTTGTAGGGACACCAATGTACATGTACTGTAGGACTCAGGAGCTTTTCATGCCCACAGGCACTCGTAATGTTATCTAGGTATATAGTACAAATATACGGGCCTGTATTTAAAGTTCACCAGTTCACCAGTAAAAGTTCACCAGTACCTAGGCCTACATCATGGTAAGGCAGGGGTTAGGGTTCATCACTATAGTCTACAGGGTTACTATTGATTTTCAGTATCAGTTGTTGGCGGATAAATATGATAAAGAAAGTAGACAGGTCCTTAATTGAAATTTGAAATCATTTTATTCATAAGAAACTGTATCACACATCTACGATAATATTGATTTGATCAGGGAATATGAACAAATGGTCTACACTTACAGTAGAATGATACGTGTACATTAAAACTGTCAAATAGTAAGGCTATCACTTTCAAAGTACTTCTCTTACTTCCTGAATATATTGGCTATAGCTGGCTGGAATATTCTGTCAAAATTGCTGTAGGCTATACCCAAATGTTGTTTATAAATTGAGTTAGCCTAAATAACTGAATTGTTATTTGATTTCAAAATCTTGAAAAGGCTTTAAAAAAGGCTTGGAAACCTACTTTTGGCAGATTTCAATAAGAAAAATTTCAATAATAATTTATCTGCCACTATACAGTACGTACAGTTACTTTCAGCACACACAAGTTACAGCAAATACCTGTTTGCAGCACACAGTGTACACCATATCATATGTATCCAGCAGGGACATTTTCTCAATTTGACTGCAAGCAGGGGGGGGGGGGGGGGAAGGTGGCAAAATCACGATTGAGACTACAATACTAGTTTTGACGAAAGTACATCAGAAAGCGATTGACACAAAAATGTGTATGTTGAGTGAAATCAATGACTGGTGCTGCGTGCGAGAGGATAATAATAATAATAAAAAATGAGACTTTATATAGCGCCAAATCAGTAGACAAAAATCACTGCTCAAGGCGCTTTACAAAGAAAGGAAATTAATTTTACAAAAGAACAAGTGCAAAAATGGGTGTTATTTGAAGCAATGCAGCTTATCAATGAGGAGGTTCTGGGTCCGATACCCAGCCTGGTCATAGGAAGGTGGGATTTACTTTTACATTTAAGAGCAATCTGCGGTTTTCCCATCTGAAATGACTTTCTAAATTGAAAAAGATTCCAAATTTGAGGTAAAATGTTGAATTGGAAGCCACCTGACGTGTAAGTTGTAATCCATAAGCCCTTGTGGATTTCTCCCACATTAGTCGTGGCCTAATTCAAAATCTTCATTTTTCCGAGCCATTAATATCATTTTTAAAAAGCCAATCTGGTTCTGATTCAACATTTTGCTCCAATTTTCAGCATGAATTACCTTCCAACACTGTTTCATGTTGAGACACACAGCTTCAGCTATCATTGTCTGAAGGTGAGATCCTCAAATTTCACAGCTAAAAGCACACAATGTGTAGTACTGTATGGTATTCTGCAATATTTATGATCACTGTACAGTATTCAGGTTTTGCCATATTTGTAGGTGGGGTCACCGTAATTCACACACTTTTAAGAACAAAATTCATGGTACCTTCCAGATCTGCTGGAAAATAATTAAGTAAACTCATTGGAATATTATGACATGAAACTTTGACCATTGTGTACAGTATAAATCATGTGAGTAGCATAGTTAATGCCAAATCATTGAAGTACAATTAAAGTAAGGGTATTGAACAGGCAGAACAGCATATTGAAAATAAATCTATTTGGGTTTAAAATACTATGACAAACTTATGCCCTTCAAGTCTTATTTATTTACTTGATTTTATTAACCACATGCCTCATTGCCAAGCTTTCACTACCTAACTCTCCCTAGACTTTTTACGTTGAATTTCTGTCTTATTTTCAGCCCTTAAATTTTTACAAAAGATGTGGAGACGGACATTCAGGTATCTTGAAAGCAGTTTCCCTTTGATGTTGTGACACTCTGGAAATTGGCAGGTTGCAGTTGAATGATAGCCATGGTCAACTGTTTCTTGGCATTCCCCATGTAGATGAGGTCATCACTGCTATACTTCCTGAAGGTCATTTCAGCGGTCTTGAGGTACTGGAAAGCCTTTTGAGTTGGATGAATGAGGTTACCTTCAGTGTACTCCTTATATTGCTTGTTAATGTAGCCAAAATGGAAGATGATGGGGAAGTGGATTGAATGTTGTCCAAACAGCATGAGCAGTGCTTATCATTTCGCTTCAGTCTAGATATGCAATAACACTGAGGTAGTATAAGCTGTTTTCTTCATCTGTGGTCATCGGGTCAGGTGTTTGTCCCAGATGAATGTTCACCTCAGGAATGTCATCTGATGTTGGACGGTCTGGCGTTTCAAAACTGAAATCGGCAAGGAAGTTTTTCTCACCAGTTTGATAGTTTCCAGCAGTTGGTGTCTTCACGAACTGGGAGACCGATATGATTCGCAGGGCATACTTGAATTCAACTGGGGATGGGATTGGGTCCTTTGAGCGGACACTGCTGAATAGATTCTCTAAGCAATCTTGGGTGAAACGTGATGTCAGGAGGAACTTATTTTCCTGTATTGACAGAATAATGCCTGTTTGGACTGCTTCCAAGAACCTTTGGTTCCAAGTTTGATATCTTGAACATCTGTATCAAATTATCATATTAGATAGGGTTGCGATAGCCGCTTGATATTGTCCTGGATTCACCTTAATCAGGGCCATAACAGGATGTCGGCTTGACATCTGGTCTACTTATGGCTTTTATCTGGTCAGGAGCAACAAACCTGCAAACACACTTTCCTGCCTCTTCTTGCTAATTGTTAATAGCTACCTTCTCTTTCCTAATTTTCCTTAGTTCTCTCTGGGCCAAAGCAGACGATACCTAAGAGAACCTTCAGACCTTGATGGTTGAATACATTGACTCTTGCTTTTTTTTCGCTGATTTGGTGTGACTGATGGTGTTGCATTTTCAATGTCACGATCTTGAATAGAATGCAAAGTCAAAATAAACACATAAGTTACTGCAATATGATTATTCTTTTTGCTGATCAATATAGAGTAGCATATTTCTGCAAAACCATTGAAACTAGTAATTAACTTACTCAATATATAATTTTCT